>JASEVX010000002.1:35591423-35613822 GCA_031761405.1 Serripes groenlandicus
ATGTATCTCTCTGTCTCCCTCTGTCTCTCTATGTCTCGTTTTGTCTCTCTCTGTCTCTCTCTGTCTCTCTCTGTCTCTCTCTGTCTCTATCTGTCTCTCTCTGTCTTCAGTAGATTTGGTACCCTTGTCCCTCACGGTCTGGGCTTCTAACAATGTACTCTGTTCGAGGGAATCTAAAATCTGGTTTATCTCAGACCGGAATTTCTTAACTTCATCAACAAACTTTACGTGAATATTCCCACCGTCATCCTTTTTCTTCAATGCTATTTTCTTCGTATTTTGCAGTAGTTGAGTAAGATTGGATATTGCGCTCAACAGGGATTTATACTCTGTACTTTTTTCGAATTATTTTGCAATATCGTCGATGTACTCTACTTTACACTGGTTGTGCTTAAGGGTGGCACAAACGGAACAGCAGCAATCATCATGGATTTGACAATTATATTCAACTAATTTCCCGTTATGTGTTGCACACATGCTCTGCGACGATGTTAACTTCTGCTTTGGCATCCAGTCTCGATCCAACAATTGATGATGTTTCGATTGCTTTGCTCTCCTGTGTGCTTTAGTACAAGAGTCACATAGGAACTCGATGCAAACTGTACAATAGAATACTGCGTTTTCTTCTTCATCTTCACCTTTACATGGGTCACAGAGAATACCAGTACTCAAGTCATCGCTCCCTAACTGTCTCCTCCCTGATACCTCCATGGTTGACAGGAGTTACTGAAAGAAACAGAAAGTCCAGTTCATCTCGATAGGTTTATATATTTTGTGCATGTAAAATGCTATTATTATATCATTAGATGTTCATATAATCACAGTATATCACATGTAAATGGGATGTTTTTAATGTCACGATCGAATGCCCTTAGACAGGACAATTTTGAGGGTTTTTATAATGAAACGGTCAACTACCCTTGGACAATAAAGAATAAAAATATAGTACATGCTATTTGAGGGGATACTTGTAATGTCACGGTGGATTGCGCTAAGACAATGCCATTTTGCGGGTTTTTCTAACGTAACAGTGTGTGTGTGTGTGTGTGTGGGGGGGGGGGGGGGGGGGGTCCTTTAACTGGGTTTTCTAATGTCACGGTAGAATGCCCTTAGACGAGGCAATTTAGCTGGTTTCTATAATACCATGGTCAACTACCCTCAGACAATAATAAACACACCTTGAGTGCAGGTGAGATCAAAAGTGAATGCGCACGATTTCAGAAATAGATGCTAAGATAGATGCCAAGATTATAGCTTTACATGATCACCATAATTTTATTTAAATCCATTGGTTTGGTAATAAAGAATAATTCATTGCCAACGGTTTTAACTTCCTCTTTATGTTAAATCTGATGAGATGTTCGAATTAAAAGGCCTTGGACATAGTTTGTATTGAATGACAACGAAATAATGACTACTGCATTAAGAAGGTGGCTCTCCGCACCAGTACTGCATCCAGTTCGCACTCCTTTGTGTGTATGGTTCCCTGAACCAGTACTTGACACAGTTCGTACTCCCACGTGTTTCATGGCTCTCCGCACCAGTACTCCATCCAGTTCGCACTCCCTTGTGTGTATGTCTCCCTGGTCCAGTACTCGACACAGTTCGTACTCCCACGTGTTTCATGGCTCTCCGCACAAGTCTTACACACAGTTTGCACGCCCTTGTGTTTCCGGGCTCTCCGTACCAGGACTCCACACAGTTCACACACCCACATGTTTCCTGGGTCTCCACACCAGTACTCCACACAGTTCGCACTCCCATGTAATAAAGATACTATGACACCCTCTGCATAAATATTCAAAGAATTAAACTGGCTAATTGATAAAAGAGTCAAGTATCAAAAATGTATCATGATGTACAAGGCCCTAAATAATAACTCCAACTTACATAACAAACAGATTAAACCAAGCTAATAACATAAATGCCACATATTCCTTAAGGTCTGTCTCTAATCTCAGTAATAAATTGGATAAGCAAAAGACAAATATATGGAAAAAGTCTTTCACATAGTCAGGGTCAGACCTATGGAACAAATTACCTCTTCATATAAAAACATCGGAATCTCTACATACATTTAAGTTAAATTGCTTTAAAACATTTCATAGAAAATTCACAGTAACATTTTATGATACTGTACTCTGTTGAGTAAATGTACATATAAATTGTTTTACTTAAAACAATGAGGGCCTCATGGAAGATTAGTTTTTGTAACTAAATGTGTTATTTTTCCCTCATAAAATAAAGTCATTATTATTATTATTATTATGTGTTTCCTGCCTCCACCGCACGAGTACTCCACACAGTTCACACACCACGAGAGTCCTGGCTCCACCGCACGAATACTCCACACAGTTCACACACCACGAGAGTCCTGGCTCCACCGCACGAGTACTCCACACAGTTCACACACCACGAGAGTCCTGGCTCCACCGCACGAGTACTCCACACGATATTCCTCGCATGCAACCAGCTATCTTCCCAGATAGACCATTTGATGTCATTCTTGTAAACATTTGATGTTGTTTCAATAATTACTTCTGAAATATAAGAAATAAAAGACTGCACCGAAATTCGAACTCAGAATCACTGGATCGACATGCATCAGCGATAAGACAGCATCTACCACCGATAAAAATGCAAAAATTCTCTCCCCGACTATTCACATATCAGTTACATGTATATTAAAAAACGTGACCAATTGTCAGTGAACGAAGGAAGGATTTGATTTACAGAATTACAACAACAAACAAATCCAACTTACAACTACTTATCCTGCCTATGTACTCTCTCCGTCGTCCAATCTTTATTCACAACGTAAGGTGCACAGCGTATTAACAGTTTCAGCTTATCAATCCGTGCTATTATGTGTTTCATACAGGTCACATAACACCAAATAAATTCCCTCTTTTTTCCATGTTAATGGACTAGTTTCTACCCTGAATTGTCAGGTTTTACAGGTAGAACACCCTCATTAAAAGAGCTACCTCTAAGCTTTAAAATTATGCAAAACGAAATGCACCCGCAAGTAAGGTTACCGTCATTTTGAACGAAATCGAGCTGGGACAAAACTTGTTTTGCACATACTCTTCTTTCACTTTCAAACAAGGCCGGAATACTAAAAATGATCAAAGCAAACATTTCCAGTTCATCCTATACATATTTAAAATGAATTTAAACTCAACGTCATATATCAATGCATGTTGGTGAAGTAATACACTAATTTCTACACAAACACAGGTGTTTAGGTACTAGATCAGCATGGCTGCGGATGTGTTGGCGTAATTTGATCTTTAGACGTTTTCTTTATATTCATCCTTATGGATCTGTTTTTTGTATTTATTTACAAATTATGATTTAAAAATGAAAGGAACCATACAAATATTAGGACGATTAGGCAATAATTAATCAAGGAAAATTACATTTGTTCTATACCACCAACACCGAGGTTTTGTAGCCAATAGTGTGCTATCGCGCATAGGTCTTCGCAAAGAAAAAATAAGAAACACATCACGTATTTAGGTTCTTACTGTGTCAGTTGTTCATAAATATGATCAAACTAAATATGTATGCATTATTCAGCCATTTTAGGCAACCAGTTTCACCATCCTTCAACGAGTTTGACTATATGCAACCGTCTTTGCAAATTGTAAAATTTGCTATTACCTAATGACTGAATACCCCATGAGACTAAAGTCCACTCCAGGCAACTAGTTTCATCATTTTTATGCGCATGTATTTGGCGTAACTTGACCTACTAGCAAAGATAACCTGTCCATTATTTACAATCGATAAACAACGATGTGATATGGGACAGGGTTAAACGATTTCAAAACGTTTCAAAAAATAATAGAACCAACCGAATCAAATCTGCACCGATAATTGTTGATTATTGCAGTAACAAAAAATATAAATGCCGTTTAGGAACCAGATCTGGCAGTCCTGTATATAGCAGTCATTTGAACAAAAGTAAGATCTGGCTCATGTTAACCCTATTCCCTCTTTGCGCGAATTTAAATAACTTCTTTCGTTTAATGATATGCACGACTTTGAACAACATTCTCGAAATGTGTAGACCAAGATCCGCCATACTTTCATACAGTCTTATCTTAATTTTAGGAGAGGGAGTAACCCATTTAAACCTTATCCAGCTTAGTACCATCAACGGGTATTATCCTGATGCCCCTCTTTTTAGACACGTTATTATGTATTGATGGGCTCGGCTCGTCTTTACGTATTTTATTCTGATTGACATAAATGTACTGAAAACACTGCGAGAACAAAATGTTAGAATTATTCGATGTGAACATTTTCTTAATTATGTACACTGCTTTTTTCTAATTCAGCGTTGTAGATGAGCATAGGCCTTATTTAAAACGGCAATTAAAACTTTCCCGAATACAAACTCTTTCTCTGACATCTGTGCAGCAGACGACTTTTGAAACCATTGTGCTGAGTAATTTCTACTTTTACCACAATGTTTTCAACTCTATTAAAAGAAATATTTCATTCATAGAGATATTTCACATTTTTGTCTAGATGTTTTCAAAGTCATCTGCTGCAGAATTGTTGTATAACGGAAAAAGTTAAAACATTGGTAGCCGACATAGTAAAAAGGGTCAATTACTCGAGTAGACTGAATGTTTTTACTACGCTTTCAAACTTCCGTATTCGTGCTATTGAATATGAGATAACCTATATTCTGAAGGATTACATGATACGGGAATTGATGAATGTGTGTACAGCAAGGGCATGTGGTTTTATTTACTTTGGTTGCTACACAAATGTGCTTTGTTTTGCTAAGTAAATATATCCTTTTTGGATTCTCTTTGGTGAAAGTCGGTTTTGCCCTTTGTGTTTTAGACCATTCCAGTTGGTCAGTTGCTGGGTCCAGAAAACTCTGGTACCCAGTTGTGTGGAACCAGCCCCATGACATGGCGCAGTTAGACCAAGGATGTAAAGCAAGACAGACGTAAATCGATCCTCTTTGGAATCTCAAACCCTGGTTGAAGAAACGGTAACGAGATATGCACAAAGTGGAGACATTTACTTGAAAGTTAACATGATCTATCAATTGTTATCATTTAGTGTATAAGGTGTCTACTTGAAGAGCGCTGGCCTTCAGTTCCAAAAGGTCGAACCCTGTAGCGAGCTTGGTTTACATTTCGATTTGAACGCGTCTGTGTACAAGTCATCGAAATTGTCGATTTAAATGTAACTCTTTCCCTGATGCAGACGTCAGTTAGAGCGTATGCAATATACCTCCTTTTAAAACATTGGTGCGGGAGGTCACGGGGTCGATCCTCGACCGGGTCATACCAAAGACTTTAAAAATGGAAGTAATGGCTTTCCCTCTTCGTTGCTCAGGGTTTAGGTGTTAGCTCGCTCGCTGGTGTCAGGTTAATGAATCAGTAGTACTGGTAACTTACACAGGAAACGCCGTGAGATAACTGTAAATTTGTTGAGAGGGGAGTTAAATACTATCTATTCACACAAACATATTAAACAAACATATATGCGTATTGTAGCCTGGTAAATACATAATAAGGTAAGTTGACTTTATAGTTCTATATAAACCTGTTATCAGCATGGGGCTCGTTAGAGCCAATTGCTATAGCAGGCGAAATCCGAAGACACTCATCAGTTTGAGACTCGAATCTAGACTAGTGTTAGGTATTGAATTACTTCACATCTGTCTCTGTCTTTCTATATCAGCTCTCCATGTCTGAACACCATCTCGGGTTCATGAAGATGTCTTGGTAGTTGCAGATTGTATATAATGTCAATGAAAGTGGATGATCTGTGGAATATTTTTTTAAAATGAATGGACTTTTGCCAGCCTATACCCATGTCGGTCCTTTCGAACCGTCAAATAGTTCTAGTCTAAAAATCAAAATGTGGTAACTTGTTGGCATATGAAGCAGGAAAACGGATTTGATGCGACATCACTTACCCAAAAGAAAGAACTCGATAGAAATGTTATGTTAAAATATACGAATTACATGTTGACTAATAAAATGTATTTCTACGCTGTCAACATGACTTGATCACACGCAAACATGCATAGACAAATTAAAGCAGTGTGTGCATTCTTTATTCAGGTGTCATTCACAAACGGAACACATTAAAGCAGAATGTGCATACTTTCCGCAGGTGTATTTATGATTGCGATTTCGAAATTGAATTTGAATTGATGTCTTTACATTTGAAAGGGTAGAGTGCTGTGTAAAGTGTCTTTACTAAATAACTCATGAATAAAAGTGTATCCACTCAAAGCAACGCCTCTAAGCGTAACATATGTCTATATAACCCATGTATTGCATGTTAATCTTTGTAGTATTAAATATTCTGCTAAGCTATATGGTTGTTCTTTCATTTATTATTGTACACATAAACAACAAATTGGCGACGAGGTTGGGATTTTGTACCGCTATAAATGATAATGATTATGTTAATTGAGGTCATCGTGAACATTGGAATTTAATGGCTAATCACAATCGGAACAAATTTAAGCAGTATGTGAATACGTTCATCAGGTGTATTATGATTGTGATTTCAAAATTGAATTTGAATTGATGACTTAATATTTGAAGGGGGAGAGTGTTGTGTATATTGTCTTAACAAATGAACTCATTAATGAAAGTGTGTCCACTCAAAGCGACACCTCTTCGTGTAACATATTTCTATATAACCAATGCCTTTCATGTTAATCTGTGTAGTGTCACAAAGAGAGAAAAACATGCAGACAGTCCGGGGCTCGAACCCGGGACCTCTCGCTTTCTGGGCAAGTACTCTACCGACTGAGCTAACCGGGTCGCTTTCATGAGTCTCTCCAACTGTGTACAAGTTCAGACCGTGACATACATCCCTGGTTAACTGGAAATTCGTCCTCGAATTTCGGAATTCCAGTGCCAAGGATGTCATAAATCGCATTGCAAATGCTATTAGACTGACAAAACAGTGCTGCCACGATCCCTTATTGTGCGCAAATGTCACAAGGCGAGCCAAACATACAGCCAGTCCGGGGCTCGATCCCGGGACCTCTCGCTTTCAGGGCAAGTACTCTGAGCTAACCGGGCCGCTTACATGAAGTATCTCCAACTGTGTAGATGTTCAGACCGTGACAGTAGTATTAAATATTCTACTAAGCTATTCTGCTGTTCCTTCATTTAATGCTGTACACATTCACAACACGGACCTTATGTTTATAATTTCATGATGCATTCGCATCGTGGTGCAAAATCGCTAGAACGGTATAAATATCAATAGAAATTGTGTATCGTGAAAAACACTACAGAGTTAAAAGTACCACCGACCGATCTATAAGTACCTTCAGACCAACAACTTCTACAACCTGCTCATTGAATATTCATACTTTTTGAGAATTTGAAAGAATAAAAAAAGTGCATGTATTTGCTCACCTATGTTATGGAAAAATAACATGTTCAGTTGTTTTGAGGCAGCTGTGACCGACATTAATTTCACAGTTGTGTTCAGTCGGAAAATATAAACCCAACATTCCATCAATTTCTATGTTCGCTACTAGGAATTCTAAGTCAAACTTAAAACCAAATATTGATACTCTCATTGTAACTTAACCCTTGACTTCAACATTCAAAATCCACAGGAGGCGAACAGTGTATATCCAGGTTAGCCTGCGCGGCATGCTAAGGCTGATCCGGATCAATACTTAACGCAGAGAAAACAATGTTGGTTTTCTCGTGGAACGGCTCATATGTAATTAAAAACTAAGTCTATTTCTATGAACAAATGTTAATTTTCCTGTGACGGGATTCTTATGTAAATGGCGCTTGTCGGTATCTTTGTAAGATGGAAAACCACAAGAACATGTAAATAGCGCTTGTCTGTATCTTCGTTAGGTAGAAAACCAAACGGACATGTAAATGGCGCTTGTCCGTATCTTTGTTACGTAGAAAACCCCAGTACAATCTGTCCAACAGCTTTAGTTTCAGATGCCTGATGTATATCTGACGTTTTGAGGAACACATGTCTAGAATGACAAACAACTTGTAAGGTAAATAAGACATAATTATGAATTATGAATAATTATTTAATAACCAATTATTATAAGAATATAAGACATTAAAGTACGAGAAAAAGACAACTTGCAGTCAGTAGCTTCCACATCCATAAGGGAATGGATGGAATGCTGATTCAAATATTTAAGGTCATTAGATTTTAAAGAAACTTTGTAATAACATTATACTGTTGTATTATCCCTGGTATTACCAAACCTAAAGACTTTAACAATAATTGTAACAGACGCTCTCGAAGAGGTTACACAGATCTTAGAATAAGTTTCATATCTTTGACCTTAATTATTTGACAAATTACACATTATACATGTTCTTAGACAAAAAAAATTTTTTATTGACAAGCTTTCAAATAGTCTAGTGTGCTGTCATGAAACAGCTTTTGTTATTGTAATACCAACTCTTTTTTTATAATTATCAAGCATTTTTAAATACAACTATCTTCGTTTTCTGCGTGTTTATTCCCATCTGCGACTGAGTATACTACACATGTAGCGCATTAAGTTGCTACTGAAGGTCAACAACGGTGTCAATTATTAGAGCAACGTCATCAGCAAACATTAACGAAAATATAGCAGTAAGATCAAGTTAAAGTTGGATTCCCCTTAAGCCAGAAATACGTATTACCGATTCTAATTCATTAATAAAAATACAAAACAAAATTGGACTAAATTTACAACCTTGTCTGAAACCGATCGGATAATTCAATGACTCAAATTATGTGTTAGACCTTTTATCTCAAACGCATGCATCAACAGTACAATAAATGTCAATAAACAAATCAAACCATGGTTTCTTAACGCTGTAAATAAATTAAATATGTTAACAGAATCTAATGCTTTTTTGAAATCAACACTTGTAAAAGACAAAAAGTAAAATAACAAAACGTTAAACACATTTGTAAAAAATGAAAAATGACCAAAAGACCAAAAGTACACAATATTCATGAAAAAAGAATCCAAATGTAGGACCCAAAAAGCAATTTGATATTTTGAAAAACATTATTCATTTAATGTGTGTGCACAATTTGTAGTCAATCTAACAAAAAATGAAGAGGGTATATGTTTGATTCTCAAAATTCACCAAAATTCATTTTTCGCTTCAAAAATAGGTAACATTCATTAGCTACAACATACATTGTCATGATGAGTATAAGATATAACTATTAATGAAATTTAAAAAACACTAGCACTTGTTCTTTTTGAGGAAATGTATAAACAAAATTGTTTAACTTTGAGCTAAACACAAAGTACAAACGTAAAAGAAATTAAAGTAAAAATAAAACGTTGACCCAAAAACCCGTTTAATATGTTGAAATTCTTTATTTATTTTATTTATGAAAAGTGTCTGCACAATTTGAAATCAATCTAACAGAAAATGAAGAAGCTATGTCCAAGAAGGTCACGCTCAGCATCTCCAGCGTACAATATGCAGAAGGGT
Organism: Serripes groenlandicus; assembly: GCA_031761405.1. Taxonomy (NCBI): domain Eukaryota; kingdom Metazoa; phylum Mollusca; class Bivalvia; order Cardiida; family Cardiidae; genus Serripes; species Serripes groenlandicus. The sequence goes on from JASEVX010000002.1 coordinate 35,600,918, forward strand.
ATTAGATGTAACTATATTCCAATTATAAGCCATAGTAACAGTACTTAATGAGAACAAATAAAAAATAAAAAAATAAACTTTAACCTTGAGTTAAGCGCAAAGTTCAAAAATACAAGAATTACACAATTAAAAAACCAAATGTTTTACCCAAAAACCCGTTTGATATGTTGAAGTACATTATTTATGAAATGCGTGTGCACAATTTGAAATAAATCTAACAAAAAATGAGGAAACTATTACCAAATCTCAAAATCAAACAAAACAATGTGAGAAAGGGTATTATATGTAACTATATTCAAAATATGAAAGCCTTAGTACCAGTACTTATTTATTGAGAACAAGAATTACGCGTAATTAAATGTCTCGCTGTCCCCTGCTTTGATTATCAATTCAAGTGTAAAAGACAAAAAGTAAAATGACAAAACTTTAACTTTCAGCTAAACACAATTGTTTTTAAACAAGAAATTAAAAAAAATATACAAGAAATTCAAAAAAAAAGAAAATTGACCTAAACCCAAAGTTCAAAAATACAAGAAATTCAAAAAAAAAAAATACAAACGTTTTACCCCGAAACCTGTCTGATATGTTGAAGTACTTTATTTATGAAATGTTTGTTCACAATTTGAAATTAATTCAACAAAATATGAAGTAGCTATGTCCAATTCTCAAAATCCACCAAAAATCAAGTGTTTTACCCCTCAAAAAAGATCAAACTCAGCATCATCAGCATACAATTTGCAGAAGGGTATTTGATGTCACTATATTCCAAATATGAAAGCCCTAGTACCAGTACTTATTGAGAACAAAAAACAAAAAAAACAAAAATTAACGTTGAGCTTAACGCAAAATTGAAAAATCCAAGAAATGAAAAAGAAAAAAATCCAAGTGTTTGACCCAAAAACCCGTTTAATATGTTGAAGTACTTTATTCATGAAATATGTGTGCAAAATTTGAAATCAATCTAACAAAAAATAAGGATGTTATGACCAATTCTCAAAGTCAACTAAAAACCACCAAAATCATGTTTTTTACCCCCCAAAAAAGGTCACACTCAGTATCTTTAACATACAATGTGAAGAAGGGTATTAGATGTAACTACATTCGAAAAATGAAATCCCTAGTACCAGTACTTATTCAGGAAAGTTAAAAAAAAACGTAACTTTAACGTTGAGCTAAACGCAAATAGTTGACGCTGTCGCCGTCGCCGTCGCCAGAAAAGCAACACCTTACGCAACTTTGTCGCAGCTAGACAAACATTGAAAATAGCGAAATTTTAACGTTGAGCTAAACGCAAATGTTAGATTTCGTCGCACCAGCAAAGCAACACCTTATTCTCGCTTTCGCAACTTCGTCGCAGCGAGAAAAAACAAGAGGACTATGAGGCCCTGGAATCGCTCACCTGAGAAAGGGCTATTTAAGACTTTACTCTTTCAGCGCAAATGGCAATCTTTCTGACAAAATTCAGGCTGCTCAAGTCAAAAATGCAATCTCTATAGTATTAACTAGATTGTTCTACAATTTAGCCTAGTGACCTAGTTTTTGACAGGGCATGACCCAGTTTCGAACGTGGCCTAGATATCATCAAGACAAACTTTCTGACAAAGTTTCAAAGTTTAAAATATGGCTTCCAGAGTGTTAACAATATTTTCCTTCAATTTGACCTAGTGACCTAGATTTTGACCCGACATGACTTATATTCGAACTTGGCCTAGATATCACTAAGACAAACATTCTGACAAAGTTTCAACATGCTCAAGCCAAAAACAAGGCTTCCAGAGTGTTAACAAGATTTTCATTAAATTTGACCTAGTGACCTAGTTTTTGAACCGACCTGACCCAGTTTCGAACTAAGGCTAGATATCATCAAGACGAACCTTCTGACAAAGTTTCAACATGTTCAAGGTTAAAATATGACTTTCAGAGTGTTAACAAGATTTTCCTTCAATTTGGCCTAGTGACCCGACATGACCTATATTCGAACTTGGCCTAGATATCACTAAGACAAACATTCTGACAAAGTTTTAACATGCTCAAGATAAAAATGCGGCTTCCAGTGTGTTAACAAGATTATCATTAAATTTGACCTAGTGACATGGATTTAGAACCGACCTGACCCAGTTTCGAACTTGGTCTAGATTTGATGGAGATATATGTTCTGATAAACTGTCATGAAGATTGAATGCAAGATGTTGCCTCTAGAGTCATAACAAGCAAATATTGCTAAAAAATTTAAAAAAAAATAGTCTGTCTGCTAATTGAAAATAGAATAAATAGTGAAATAAAGGATAGCTGCTCGACAAATGGCATTATTGCCGAGTGCGAGGGTAAACAACGTCATAAAAGAAAAAAAGACGGACGACGGACGACTGACGACGGACGACTGACGACGGACAAAAGGCGATCACAAAAACTCACCTTGACAACCTATAGGTTTACACAGTTCTACATTTTATAAAGATTATTCCATAAATTATTTGTTAAAGTAAGGAAAATGGGTAGTTACTGTTAGCTCCTAACCAAAAAGAAACATAAGTTAAAACACGGGGGGAAAAAATCAATAACCTTTAAAACTTTCTGAAGTATCCCCCAATAATGGGCGAGTTTATATGGGATCCGAGAACAGCCCGAGTGCACTCGGAATCCATTTGAACGGTGATACTTTTAACATTAGTGACGTCATTTTGACCTTTTGACCCGAATCCTAATAACCCACCTCAAGCCTGGGGTTACTAGCATTTCAAAATGGAGACCAACGATGTTTACTACTCATTCGGTATACCTCGGTGATGAATGCTTCACCAATGGATGATGAAGGATTACGGTTTTGCCCGAGTAGTTCCGAATGGTTTACTACTAAGACGAGGAAACACCGTTCAGATGGAATGCATTAGTGCGCATGTTTTCTGAATTTATATTTAGACATGACGTACAGTTCTCTATCCTAAAGAAGCCAAGCCGAACTCGCCCATTGAAGATCCCCATGGACATGAAAAAACGGTAATGCAAAAAAAAAAAACGAATGAAAATGATCGTCTTTTAGTCATAATTTTTTTCTAAATCGATATTTATTTCGGTCACTTATATTCTTACAAAATAATTAAAAGATATGTCTTTTAGGGTTTAAGATGTATTCATGTATATTTATCATTTTCCGTACTTCATAATGGAAGAAAACAATAAAGATCCAAATATAAAGCTGTCATGCAAAAGCGTAAATTGCTCTACAATTTTCTTTTCAAACGCTTTTTCGTATATATGTAGCACCTGAAGATATATTAAATTAAGTAATAGCGTTCGAAATTTCTCCGTTTGCCACTATGTTCTCAACGCTCAAAAGCGTCAGATCAGTCAACATGCGTCTGCATGTCGTTAAGGTTTGCCATACATCGTACCCTAAATAATTTATATTTTAAATATTGCACACATTTTGTTTGTCTCAGAAAAGTGATCTTCATCCTTTTAATCCTGACAAATATATCATGCATGGTTACATTTACAATGTTCTATTTTTTTTTTTTTTTTTTTTTTTATCTTTATTTCCTCCAATTAAGAAGATTACATTTACAGAAACACAATTTGCCACAACTAAAAACTACATGAAAAAAAAAAAGAAGAAGAATACATAGAAGGCTGCCATTGGCATATCAGAAATATGTTTGTGACAGCCTTATGTACAGGAGAAACAATGTACATGAAGTCCCCATGATAAAGCACTTAAACGAAACGAAATAAAAAAACATTCAATGAGGAAAAGAATGGATAATGCACATTAGAGACATGCACTCATGCAGCCATCTGAGCACACTTAGAATGATAAGAGTGTATATATACAAACACAATACGTATGCCATATGTGAGCACTCGTGTCAAAGCATACACACATAATTATAATTTTACACATAATATAGTGTGTGGCATGCCAAAAAATTGCCGAAAGACCTTGCAAAGATTCATTTTCGTGTTGAAATGCGTGTGTTCATTTTGCCCTTCGTTAGGCCATCGTGAGGGCATCTTTTCAAATCGTGTCATCTTCGTCTTTACTTCGTGTGATTATCGGTGCCATCGGGCATTTTTCGCCTCACGAAGACAATACGAAGAAAACAAGAAGCTGACCGACTGTTTCAGGAAGGCAACACGACTGCGTGAAGCCCTCGCAATGCCGTCGTGTAGACATCGTATCATACATAGTACGATGACATCGAGATGGGACCACGGTGTCGGCGAAGACAGCCGAATTTGAGTAACTCAAGCATTTCCAATGTTTCATCGTAACGTGGACATATCAAAGGCCATCGTCAGAGCATCTTCCTCAGTGAGACCTGAGCAACTCTACAGAGCAGAGGCGTGTGTAACTTCCAAAGCTTCAATCACAAATAATCACAATTCAGTTCCTTCAGAATGGCATACTTTGATGATGAGACAACCAGGAAAAAGAAGGCAGCAGCATTGCTTCTTTTGATGCACATCAGAGGACATGATGATCAACTCTTACAGGCACAGCACCTTCTCTTACATGTAAAAATGGTCTTATTTCACCTTGTCATTTCTTGCTATTTGCCTTTCTAGCATTCGACAATGTACTTTTGCAAACCGAGGCGAAGGAGGAAATCGAGGTAAATGTGGGTCAGGAAATGGCTTTCGTCAAAAGAAGAGAACGCTATGGTCGCTATAGCTCTCTGCTGAATGAGCTGAAGACAGCAGATGAGAAGGCCTTCTACAACTACACAATACTTCCAAGAGGCCTCTACGATGAGGTCCAGCAAAGGGTAGAAGGCAGAATAGAGAAGAAGGACATATGGGACAGAACATCTCTCCCTCCTGGTCTCAAGCTTTCCATCAATCTACGACACCTGGCCTGCGGTGCAATTATCAAAGCCTGTCCTACAACTTCAGAGTTGCTCCAAACACCATCTCCCTCATCATTATTGAAGTCTGCGATGCCATCAAAGCCGAGTTTGCTGCTGAGGTGATCCAGTGTCCTACTACAATTGAAGAGTGGACTACCATTGCTGAGCAGTTTAAGAAGAGGTGGCAATTTCCACACTGTTGTAGTGCTCTGGATGGCAAGCATGTGGCGGTCACCTGTTCTTGGAATACTGGCTCTGTATACAGAAACTACAAGGGCTTCTCCTCCTTTGACCTCATGTCCCTGGTCGATGCAGACTTCAAGTTTTTCTGGATTGGTGTCGGCTCTGATTGTTCTAGCAACGATGCCAGTATCTACAATGGGTCAGAACTGAAAGAAGGCCTGGAGAGTCTGAACAACCTATTCAATCTCCTTGAATAGAAGTCTCTACCTGGTGATGACGTTCCTGTCCCATACTACATAGTAGGGAACAATGCTTTTGGGATCAACAAGCGCCTGATGAACCCGTTTTCCATCAGAAACATGGAGCACCATGAGGGAATATTTTACTACAGATTCTCGAGAGCCAGGCGTGTAGTGCAGAATGCCATATTCTGGCACACAAGTTCCGAGGACCATGAACCAGAGGCCAGAGACATGCAGCAAAATGGGTTTTATACCATCGGGAGGTCACGTCACGCCTTCGTGACCTAGTTCGAACGCATCGTACCCTCAATACGACGTCATGAAGCCATCGTGTGGCCTTCCTGTGGCCTACGTGTGTGCTGCGGGTGAACTACGTAAATAAAATGTGTCAATCAAATTATATGAAAGTGTTTTTTTGTTGATAAAATGTGACTTTTATATAGACGTAACGTCAAAGAAAGAGGCTAAAAATGTAATGCTTATTTAAAATGACTTGAACTTGGCGTTCATATGAGGATCAAGTAAATTCAACGTTTAAGTAATTATTACATTTTTGAAGTCGCAGTTATATCCGGATTGAAATATGAACAAGTTCGTCATAAGTTTCGATTTATGCTTTAGATAACAGATAAATGTTTCCGAAACGCATATTCAATGCATATATACAATACACGAAAACAGCGACAAACAAGTGGAAAATACAATTTAAATCATACAGGAATATGAGCGCTTTTGAATTTCCCTATGATTTTGCTGTTTTGCAAATCTTTTTCAGTCAAGTCTTTTTTCTGGTGTCTTTGTTTTTGTTTCATGGTGGTTCAGGGTTTCTGTAATATAATGTGTTTCATTTCGCTTTTTTATACGCCCGTTTTAAAAAAACGGATCGTATTATAGTTTCACCTGCGGCGTACGGGCGGGCGGGCGGCCGGGCGGGCGGCCGGGCGGGCGGCGTCCAGTATGTTGTCAGCTCAATAACTTTAGAAGCCTTTGACCTATCATTACAAAATTTGGTCAGAATGTGTATTGGCATAATATCTCGGACAAGTTTGATAACTAGCCATATCGCTTTAGTCAATCGAGAGTTATCCCTCTTTAATTATAGAAATTACCTAAAATTGGTCTTGTCAGCTCAATAACTTTAGGAGCTTTTGTCCAATCATCACCAAATTTGGTCAGAATGTGTATTGGCATAATATCTTGGAAGAGTTCGATTACTAGCCATATTGCTCTAGTCGATAGAGAGTTATTGCACTTTAATTATATAAATTACCTAAAATTGGTCTTGTCAGCTAAATAACTTGTAAAGCCTTATCCGATCATCACCAAATTTAGACAATATGTTGATGGGCAGAATATCTTGGTCACGTGTGATAACTTACAACATTATCTTAGTCACTACACAATTATGTCCGTCGAAATGGCCAAAACTGTACTAACAGTGTCCGCTCTCTAAGTTTGGCTGAGGTACAACCAATTACCACTATACTTGGTCTCAAAAAAACAGGACGGGCGTATTTTGTGACATTTGGCGCTCTTGTTTAAAATATGTTGGTTTTTTTTTGGGTTTTTTTTACTCTGTTTGCCTGCCACTGTTTTTTCTTTTTAATGTCTATGTTTGTCTCAAATAAGAGTTTACATTACTTTTTCTTCCTATGAGCCTCAAATGATGCTGAAACAAATCTTTTCAATTTTGTGTTAGTGAAAAGTCTACCAAATTAACCTGTTTTTACTCAATTGTGTGATGCAAAATATCAATAGTTTGTATAACGTTATGACGCGGACTTAAACATTTCGGAACATTTTAAGACTAATGAAAAAAACTAATATATGTCATGCTTTTCAACTTATCGAAATTCAAATAAATAATCTTTGACAAAAACCGTATTTTTAACCAGGATAACAATATTATCATTTTAAGCTCATCAGAATGATGTCTTAAATTTGAGAAAACGAAAAAAGTACGCCTAAAAATGTAAGTGTCACTAATTTTATTTTTCTCTTTATCGGCTTCCATGTTGTTTGATTTCTACTGTAAACGGTTGAAAATGCCGCCAAATGCTTCATGTAGTCTGCTGAGGGAATCAAACGTTACTTCACATCATGTTTATTATTTATGGAAAGTGGCCAGTAAAATGATGTGTTAATAAGTATTTTTTTTTCAAAATGATTGTATCTAAAACAAAGGGAAAGATGCGCATTTCATTTATTAATGCAGGTATATGAAATGTATTGTATTTCATAGAGTAACAAGACGAATGTTTGACGCAAAGCATCAACAAGAAGCCGCAATATTTCGTTGCACATGAAGAAATAAAAAAAAAACACATTTAAATCCACAAACATTAGACAAATTTAATCTGTAGTTAGTAATGCAGATATCGGTATTTGAAGATTTAAGTATTATGTAGGATATTTAACCTGGCAGGGTCTGTGTTTTAAGTGAATGCGATGATTTAGAGTTAATCTGATCATGAAAGAGACAAAAAAAGACGAATACTAAAGATAAATGGACAAGAGGTTATGATAAATTTAAATTTGTACCAAAGATAATCAACTATTTGTATTGAACACAAGCCCTGTTATGATGAGTTTTTGTCAAATAATGTAGACACACAGAAAATCTGTTTTTGTTTTGTATCGGTAAGTTATGATAGTGGATAAGGGTTTAACCACTTCCCACATAAAACAAATCTGCAATGACATATTAATAGATCAGTTAAATGACACCTTTTTTAATGACTGGCATTTCTGATCAATATTCATTGCCGTAAATGTGCGAAGTTAATAGTCAAGAGGTATTTAAGGAAGATGTCAGATATGTATAGTAGATAAATTGCCTTGGGCGTAAACCCGGTAAATTAACTACCTTGGTACTTTGCGTCTTGAAAATGAAGATCGTGTATTATTACAGAGTTGGACACACTGTGTGAAAAAGGAAATTACATAATAATTAAGATGTCTCATTTCCGTACACTGTTTTCAAATAAAATCTAATCAGAGTGTTATTGTATAATTGTTAATAACTCATTTCATCTGACTTCACTTTTATTTTATGATTATATTTATAGTGACTAATAGGCCCATCGGGCCGGGTATGATAACTTTGTAATAAACTTGCATTCATGTAAGTAATTCACACGGGTCACGTTCATAACACATTGTCTTATCTTTTCTGATCTTAAAATGTCAAAGAGATATTTTTGCTGTAATTGGTATAAAATTTAAAATACCAATATTTTGACGGTTTTTATTGAAATATTGACTTGACCGCAAAAAGCAATATATACAAAGCTACTTCGCAGTTCTTTTTAAATGCCTGACACATCATTAGGACACACAACAAATGGTTCATGACTTAGCTTTAAGATACACAACAAATGGACCCTGGCTTATCATAATAATACACACAAACATAGTCCCTAACTTGTTAAAATTAATATTTAATCGTTGAATGATCAGGAGCATTATGTCTCCAGACAGGCTTTTGAAACCTATTTTCCAGTTGGTCTATTTAAAATAGATTGATCATTGACCGAATATGACTTCTAAAAGTGTATAGAATAAACTAATGTAAAGGGATATGGTAGCAAAACCCGTGGGACTGTAATTCTATTTCTTTCAGCCGTACCCCGGTAGCTCAGTCGGAAGCGACGCGGGCTGTCAATCTAGGGGTTGTGAGGTCGATCGAAAGCTCGGCCAACTTTCTATCCGACGTTTGACAAAAGTCAATGCGACAAGCGTCATTCTTCCAATGGGCTAACAGTATATGTGGAAAAAGAGGCAGTTGCTTGGAAATAATGTCGTGTGGAGTACTGGTGTGAGAAAGCCATGACATATTTGGGAAGGTGAACTGGCCGCCGTGATGTGACTGAACAATTGTTGAAAACGGCGTTAAACCCAAATAAACAATTGACTTCTTCCAAGAAGTTACACCTTTGTTTATTTTACATGCAGTGAATTATCTGGTGATACTGTGTGTATGCACAAGCTAACCTAATTAGTCCCTGTAAGCAGATGGAATAATACCCCGAAATCATTAAACGGTGTCATTATAGTTATTATGATGATTTGTTGGGATATACTACGCGATGCCACCACACCCTTTGGGTTATTTTTTCAGCTAGATTGTCCCTCGATTTTATCTAAAAAGTAAAGTCTTACAATAAAACATGCCAGTTGACAAATATCATAATTATTAAATTGCAGATATGGCATTTTCTACTTTAATAAAAAGAATGAAACAAATGTATATTGGTAGGAAGCTATGCCCCTTGGATTTGTATGCAAATGCTCGTGACACTGCTGCACCCACAGATTACTAGAGAGACACATCATTCGTGTTTTACAATGGTACATAAGTTCGGTTGACAAGGACGTTATTCAATCCTTATCATGCAAGAACCTGAAGATACTTCTTGCACACAACTTGGAATGAAACAGCACAACGGTATAAGACAACGGTATAATAGCATTGACATTACTCTATGTGCTCTATAAGAAACAGGCCGATTTTAGCAAACATGCTTTTGACAAAGCCTGAAAATATTTGTTTCTTGTCTGAACGAACTCGTTTTCGATCATTATAAATCGGGAATGATATAAAAAGTAAGAATTGCTATCAGCTATATATAAACTACAAATATATTGCCTGTTTCCTTAGAAACGTTGTTAAGTAAATAGTTGTTTGCCATGTAACTGTTGATACCGCAAATTCGGTTCTTCGTGAGTTCTACCTTCTTATATCAAATTCGTGCTGCTGTACTCGTTTGCTACACGCGTTTATATCTTCGGGATATATTAAAAAATAAAAATGTACTTTATGAAGACAAGGTATGCAACGGCTTGACATGGCCATTTCTTTCGCTCACTATAGGCGGCAGTAAATGGTACCGCCAAAACAAGTATGTTCCTTCAGTGGGAGATATTCCTTTTAATGTTTCATCTCAAACTTAACGTGTGTTGAAACGAAGAACATTTAATGATTAACTTCCAAAACATAAACTTTTAAACTTGCTCCAATCTCGAAAAGCAAATACTTGAAGTGTTAAATCGCCAGTTTCGTATTTCAGGGATTTATGCCTACTTTACATGTTTGGTCCTTGTTAAAAATAGACGACAACATCTATATTTTGATGCATGACTTTAAGGAAGCAGATGCAGTTCAGTACATTTAAATAACCTTTGGAAACAGACAGGATCTAAATATTTTGAACAAGAAGGTCAAATGTTCCTTTATTTTAAACAAGAAGGCCAAAATGTGCCTATATTGCTCACCTGGCTACCATAGTCTGTAATAAAAGGTTATCAAAAGCAGAAAGGGTCAATTTTGACGTAGGGATTAGACGTTTTATATGCGGAGATCTATGTGATATTCAGACAAGTTTAGTCCTGAAACCATTTGGTGTACAGTTCGCTTAACATTGACTGCAACTATAATGTGTCATACAAGCTGAAGTTTCTTAATTTTTACCAATAAACGGTTTTAAATCTGCTCTAACTATATCAATTAGTGTAAAACAGAACCATAGGTCCTGAAATATTAACATATATTTACTTAAGGTTGTCAGTTAGGTGTGACACAAGCTTTGGAAGGAGAAGGGGAAGTCTATTCCCCTTCCAGTTTAGCAGATGTATGTTAACAAAAACGGGAGTATATAAACAAAAAATACAAAGTAACTTTAACAAGTTCAAGATATTTATTATCAAAATTAAGCATTTATGTAATTTAAAAAAAAAGTTCCCATGTATAGTCAACATTTAGCAATAATACAATGGTTTGAGTGAACAAACTGTATGGGAAGGAACGTGTTAAGTTTAGAAATACAATAGGCAAAAACATCCCCCGAAACTTTTTTGATGAGCTATGATAAATCAAGTCTTCAGGGCCGTAAACCAAACTATTAAAAAAGCGTAGCCTATGAAGTTGGGGGAAAAGTGAACATTTTTTCTGAGCTTTGATAAATCAGGGTCTTTCAATAGTAGTACTATTGAAAGACCCTGGTTAAATCGGGTCGTCAGGGCCGTTAACCAAACTATTAAAAAAGCGTAGCCTAGGAAGTACGGGAAAAGTGAACTTTGATAAATCGGGTCGTCAGGGCCGTTTATCCAAACTATTACAAAAGCGTAGCCTAGGAAATACGGGAAAAGTTATTAAATACCCATCAAGTCAGTTAATACTATTTAATGGTTCATAAAGGTTCCTTTTTTTTCAAACATATGACATAGTTTTTCTTTGGTTGCTCCCTATTCGATTACGCAACCCCATGGTACAACATTAAAACCTATTCAATACTGACACCGCGTTTCCACGCGGCGTCAATGATATTTTTCAAACCAAAACTCAGTTGGACTATAACAAAGGAAACCTTAGCAAAGCAATCATCTAAGGTTATTTTGACCATTTTCAACGTTCAGAAACAGTTTGGGTATTTCCCTGTGGTTGACAGTTTTAAACTATTTGACTCAATGGTATTGACAATACTTTGCTACTCCTCAGAGAGTTGGGGCTATCAGTATTACGAGTGTACAGAGAGGATTCACGTAAATTACTGTAAACGCATATGCGGACTTAACCAATCCGTATCAAATTTCTTTTTATTTAGTGAATGCGTCAGAACTCCGCTATTCGTAAATTATTCTGGGCTGGAAGCCTTATATTACAATGAATTCATTTCATTTACTTGACACAGCTTTTTATTCGTTCGATAAAATCAATCATTGTTTGTATTCCAAATAATAGTAATGAATGACTTTTTTGTGAGATAACACTAAAAAAGGTTCTTTCGGTAACACTAAACCAATCCTAAAATGAATTATTTAACTGTTATATTGTTTTGTTTTTCCATATTGCCATTTGCCCTTTCGATACTTATAAACAGAGACCTAAATATTTAGGTCTCGGTTATAAGTAATTATTATACTGTTTTAACAATGTACATGTATTATGTGTTTTGCTATGATCATTGTCAATTTGTTATGTGTATTGTGATTATCTGTCCTAGATGGTCCTTAATTGGTTAAAATAAAATGCTAACAAGCGAACGATTTTGACACGGTCCAACTATTGATCGATTTCACTTGTCGCCTTGATCGATACCGAGCTTGAGAATCACACATAATACCTGTCTGGGAATCACACATAATACCTGTCTGGGGGTTTACAGGTTTTACCTGTTTTCGAGTTCTAGGATTTAAAGAGCGTTTTACCTGTACCGAGGTTGAGAAATTATACCAGATACTTGTCGAGGTTTAATAATGTTTTAACTGTACGGAGGTTGAGAATCAAACAAGATACCTGTCGAGATTAAAACAGAGTTTTACCTGTACCGAGGTTGAGAATTATACTAGATACTTGTCGAGGTTTAATAGTGTTTAACTGTACTCTCATGGTTTAAACACGTATTAACCGAAACAATACAATACAAATACCTTTATTTATCTCAGTTCTACAAACAGAATACATGAGGAGGAAATAATTACACATAGTCAATGAAGGGTAGAAAAGTACAAAAAAAGCGGTAATGTTGACAAATACATAGTTCAAATATAAACAGTGAAAAAGAGCTTAATGATACGAGAATTGTGAAATAATATAATATAAAAAAAAGAAAGAAAGAATCAGTCTTCCATCCAC
>JASEVX010000002.1:35614022-35635776 GCA_031761405.1 Serripes groenlandicus
TTGATAAACCTATGACACTAAAAGTGGAAAACATTGTGGCAAAAGGAAGAAAATTGCTCGTTTTAAGCAATTTCATTCTGTTTGCCACTATGTTTTCAAAAAGCCCGTCTGTCTGCCTGAGAGGCGTCACAAAGCGCCCTTTATGAGGGAAAGGGTGTTTAATCTTAAGGTGGATTTCTCTCAAGAAATCTCGCTGGTGGACCTCCCTTTAAAACTTTTTTCTCAGCTTTCTAAGTTCATTATTGTCACATTTTATGTTTTCCGAAATAAAGCTTGCCTACAATGGAACTAGGCGGTTCACAAAGGAAAATCAATAAAGAACTTTCCGGGCAAAGAATCAAAGGTACAAAGCGCCTTATTTCCGGCGTAAAGTTTACCAAAAAACACACACTAAATTCAATTAGCTCGAAAATGTTTAATAGATGTACGAGGAGTCCGACGGCGAATACGTCACGATCGATAACGAGGCTGTCAATTAGGACGGGCATTTCCCGACGGGGAATTCCGGGAAAAGGTTAATTCCGAGTCATAAAACTTCTTTTCATGTTGATTTCCGACCCTTGATATGCAAGTCGAGGTATGCATCCCTGTTCTCCAATCCTCTTGCTGCAATTTCATTTCTCTCCCCCACTTACAATGCGAAAATCTTTGGTATGAATTTGTCGAACCGGGATCTCGATCAATCGTTTCCCCGACTTTTAATATTAATCCTTTCCCCACATAGAAAATCAAATCTGAAGCAGAGCAGACTTATAAAAATATATTGGCAAAAACATGAAAACATCTCCTCAAAATTAGATTATCATTAGTAAATAGTATTTATGAGCAATGTCTCCTTTTGTGACGATATTTTCAAAACTACGTCATGCTCATTAGCTCTCAGAAAGTGTCTGTTTTAGGGAAAAGGGTTAATTTTGTTGTACCTAGATGACTCCCTCCCTAATTCAGTAATATTATATTTGTTCGTTCTCAATTATATTGACATACAGTCACAATCTACTTCAAGCTTTATTTTTTATAAATCCTCTATTTTTTCTTTCTACTCTCTGTGTGTCTCTCACTCTCTCTCTCTCTCTCTCTCTCTCTCTCTCTCTCTCTCTCTCTCCTCTCTCTCTCTCTCTCTCATCTCTCTCCTCTCTCTCTCTCTCTCTCTTTTCTATCCTCCTTCACTACTTCTCTCTCTTTCTCCTCTCTTCTCCTCTCTCCTCTCTCTCTCTCTGTGTGATGTGTGTGTCTCTCTCTCTGTGTGTCCTATCTCGTCTGTCTGTCCTCTCTCTCTCTCTGTCTCTCTCTGTCTCTCTCTCCTCTCAGGTCTGTCTGTCTGTGTCCTGTCCTGTCATCTCTCTCTCTCCTCTCTCTCTCTCTCTCTCTTCTCTCTCCCTCTCTCTCTCTTCTCTTCTCTCTCTCTCGCTCTCTCTATCTCTCTCTCTTCACTCCTCTCTCTATCCTTATATCCCTCCCTATGACTCTCAACTCCTACTCTCTCTATTCCTTATATCCTCCCCTCTCTATCACTCTATATATGTCTCTCTCTGGTCTCTCTCTGTTTGTCACATCCCCCTTTTCTCTCTCTATCTCTCTCTATTTCTCTATCCCTCTCCTCCCTCTCCCTCCCCTCCCCTCTCTCTCATCCACCCTCTCTCCCCTCTACTCCCTCGCTTTATCATTCTCTATCACCCCCTCTCTCTCTCCTTCTCCTCTCTCTCAATCTCTCTCTCTCTCTCTCTCTCTATCTCTCTCTCTCTCTCTCTCGTCTCTCTCTCTCTCTCTCTCTCTCTCTCTCTCTCTCTCTCTCTCTCTCTCTCTCTCTATTACCCCCTCTCTGTATCTCACTATCTCTTTCTCTATCGCTCTTTCTCTATCCATCTCTTCTCTCATATTAACATTCAGAGCGCAGTGCACCGATTGTTTTATCTAAGGTTGATCTGATTGGTTAAACGTCATTCTACCACGTGACTCGTATTTCACCAACAAACACGCGATGGGAGGTCCTCATGTCTCTAGCTCATAGATAACAATATCCGAGATGGTTTAGCCTTTGTATTTTAGAACATTAATTTTTACATTGTTACATAATTTATTTACAGACGATTTAATTAGCGGTTACATATAAGAAACAATCTCGATGCTATTGTTTTGTCTTACACAATAATCAATGAATTACTCTCCGTCTGTGAAAGGAGCTTAACAACCAATAACAACTAAAATTTCTCCAATACTACACTACATGTAGATTCAACATTCAGAAGACATACGTAGCGTTTGCAATTTCTTGCCTTTTATTTTATTTATTTTCTTTTTTTTTAAATCTTTTTTTTATTTAAAGATGAATTTGGCGACACGATTGAATCAGTAAGCTACAATGGTAGCACGGGAGAATTAAACAATTAATATGATTTCATGATTACAGACTCATTCATTTCTTTTTGACCATAATTCAATTGGGTGAAATATGTAATAGAAAAAAAAAGATATATCAGCCCGTTCCACAAGATAACCAACAATATGGACTCTGCGTAAAAGTATCTCGATCCGCGATCAGCTAAGCATGCCGCGCAGGCTAATCCGGGGAAGACACGTTATCGCCTTCTTGTGGATCTTTCTGTTTCCAGGAATCATTACTCTATACGAGAGTTCCCACCTGAGACGGAATGTTCGGCCCCGGTTAGCCTGCGCGGACTGCGCAGCGTGATCTGGTTCGATACATTACGCGAGAGAGCCCCAATGCCTGGGTTTTCTCAGTGTGGTTTGAATGCAGAGTTGAACTCAGTGTAAAAAGGGTAGAAAATGACTCGTTTAAAGCATCATCCTTAACCCCGCACAACGTCTTCAATCATCGTCTGCTGTAACGGTGTCTATATATCAGGGAACGGGGTAACCCCTTTTCCTCACAAACAAAGTGACGCTTTCTTATGCCTATGCAGCAGACGCCCTTTTTTGAAAACACCATGAGATGACAGCAAAACGAAGAAATTACTCAAAACGAGCAATTTCTCATTTTGTCACCATGTTTTAAAACTCTATTCATTATTCTACTTTTCATTTTAAAGCAAGTTTCCCAAAAAACAAAAATCCGGGTATGTTTTCAAAGTCAACCTGGTGCAGATTTGCTGTTAATGGGGAAGGGTTATAACCCTTTCCCTCATATAGACACTTTTCGACACCTCCTGCTGCCGCAGACGGCTTTGTGAAAACTTAGTGACAAAAGAAGAAATTGCACAAAACGTGCAATTTCTCTCCTTTTCCACAAGGTTTCTCTTTTTCCACTTTTAGTCATAAGGTTATCCATTCAATTATAGAGATTTTCTATTTTTTGACAAAAACAAGTTCAAAGTCGTCTGCTGCAGAATTGTCGTATGAGGGAAAGGGTTAAGTAAGTCAATGATAAGACAACAGATAACTACTTTATCATCCTTGGCAACTCTCGATTGTCGGACGCTTGATAACCAGTGTCATAAGACGCTTCTATCACTAATATCACATTTCACTTTGTTTGATTTTTACTTACATTGGTTACTTTACGTGGGATTTCTGATAGCAGACGACTTCTGACATCCAACTTAGCAGACGACACTATCGACAAAAAGCGTAAGGCAACGTACGTCAATACTCGTCGCAAACATTGGATACTTTAACCCTTTCCCACCTATAGACGCATTTTGACGCATCTGCAGCAGACGACTTCGACAACATCGTGACAAAAGGAGAAATTGCTCAAAACAAGCAATTTCTCCTTTTGCCACAATGTTTTTAACTTTTTTTTCAGTAATTATACCTACAATTATAGAGATTTTTCCATACTTTTGAGTATACATTTTCGTCTGCTGCAGATTTGTCGTATTTGGGAAAGGGTTAAATTGCACAAACAATCATTAACACCAGTGTAACATCTTGTGTATTGTCAATTGTAAATTGCAATTACGTAAAATACATGTTATTATAACTAACTTGGAGTTTATAAGATCGTAACGAACGTGAAAGACTTGGAACAAACTTGGTTCGAATCCCGTCATGAGCGAGTTCTGCCATTGGGATTTTTCCACACAAACGGCGCGAGTACTGGTTAAACTTCCAGGAAGCAGACATCGAGCGTGATTAATATAAGCTTATAGCTTTTTTCGCAATCGATGTAAAATAAATAAGTTTAAACTTAACAAACTTGTGAGGAAATGGAAAGTATTATAATATCGAAATTGAAAAGGGGGTCGTTTATCTAAAAGAGAGATACATGTACTTAACGAGAGGGTCTTCGATCTAACACGTTATCGATAATTAAAACTAACTTGATTTAGTGGCAATACCAACATGGCTGTTGGATCTTATTCACCGACTTATGCATTATCAACCCTTTCCCATGATTCATTCTGATACGAACGACAATTAACACAGCATACGGCTGGGAAAATGAGAAATTGTTTGAATTGAACCGTTCTGCGAGCCCCGGTAGTTCAGTCGATAGCGACGTGGGCTGTCACTCCGGGGGGGTTGTGAGTTCGAAACCCGGCTCGGCCGACATTCTTTCCGACGTTTGACAATAATCACTTTGACAAGCGTCATTCGTGGAGTACTTGTGTGAGAAAGCCAGGAAACATATTGGGGTTATGTGAACTGGTAGCCGTGATATGAAACATTGTTGAAAAAATGCGTTAATTCCCAATCAAAATGGTTAACTCCATGAAAATATACTTTTAAATTCCAAGATATTACATCAATACTGTGCTCCAGTAACACTTATGTTAGCCTAATTATTCTAATTATCATTCGTGTAGATAAAGATATGTCTGCAAACCAATGCATCTTAACCCTCTCCCACTGTTTTAAGCCGTTTCTTGAACCCTTTCTTTAACTTATTGCTGAACAGTGCAAACCGAGATCAAACTGCTGCAGATTTGTTGTTTGTTGGAAAGGCTAAAGTTCTTAGAATTGAAAAAGATGACGTATACATAAGTAGATCATTGGATTTAAAGGTCTCTAGTAAATGATGGCTGAGTGAGGTTGTTGGGTTGGGTTGTTGTTTTTCTAAAAAAAGTGTTCTATTGCGAGAAACATAATCAGTAAGGTGACAAATAGAAGGTTAATTAATTCGTTCAAATGTAAGAAACATATTTATTCCCGTATCACAATGGAGGTCACGGTCATACACATACATGTACATCAATTCATACAACACGCTACTTTCATCCCAAATTAAAAAGCATGTATAACTCTAAAATCAAAGGCATTACTAATTCAATTGAAACACAATCTGTTAATTTATCAGTCTTTTTCCCCCTTTAAATGGTGTTAAAATATTCAATATATCGGAATAAACTGTCAATAAGCTTCGATTAAGATCAAAGAGGAAATCATATTGAACTTTATTAATTAAAGTTGAATCATTTGCAATACTGCCATACATAATGTGAGTCGTTCACCAAAAAAAGACCCAACATTATTGAATCTGCGTAATGTATCGATCCAGACCAGCCTGCGCAGTCCGCGCAGACTAATCTGGGCCGACACATTCCGTTTCATTGGGATAGAGGTGTAGAGTAATGATTACTAAAACAGAAAATCTACAGGAGGCGAAAATTGCTTATGGCTGATCCGGGTTGATACTTTATGCAGAGTCAGCAATGTTTGTTTTCTCGTGGAAAGGTTTATATGTATACATGAATTATAGGTCTATTCCGCTCTTTTCCCGACAATATCTTTATCATTAGCCAACCAAAACCTATGATGTGGGTACTCGAAATTATCGTCGCGTTGCGACACTTCTGTTGAGTCCCCACAACATATGGTTACGAGTCACGGAGTGAAATAAGTGTAACGGGGTCAACTAAGGGTTTTAAAACATGTAAGACCATTGTAAAGTGTTATTTTATTGGAGTTTTACGCCCTTTTCAACATTATTTCAGTTAATCACGGTGACAGTTTACTTTATTATGATCCCTGGGTGAATAAACCGGTACTAGACTAGGAAATATGTCTTGCACAAGGACACTCCACCATGACGCCCGGTTTCGAATTCCCGACACTAACCACTCGACCACGACGGATTCCAGTAAAGTATCGAAAACAAAGTGCATAACAATTTGGATTCGGATAGATGACTAATGGCGGGATATTCCTCGTTGGTATAGAAAGATAAACCGGTGCTGGAGAGACCTTAAGGCTGTCCATATGGTTAGCAGATCGTTCAAAGTACACACGAAATTATTTTCATCAAACACAAGTTCACTGACTTTCGGATAGAACTGAATTCCGGATAATTTAAAGAGTCACAGGAAAGACATTCCGCAGTCTATTTGTTACAAATTTAATATTGTGGCGAACTGATGACAGATAGCAACGACTCTTTTCACGACAGCATCCATGTTGTGTTTCGACAATGTTATATCATTACAAAATGCAATAATATTCTGCGTAAACGGTTATGGTACCAATTACCAAATATGGCTACCTTTACCAACATGATTTGTTTTATTTATTTAATTTATTACAGGGTTTGTTAAATAATTGTTACGTTTTGGAGCAAATTACAATATCGTATGAGAAGGGTGATGCTGTTTGCAGTCTTTAAATAATGTGTTAATTTCGCTCCGATTTGTTACAAGTGTCACTCGAGGCTTAGCGATATTAGGTTTTTTTCCGGGAAAATTTCGAACGGAACGTGATTATGTGGAATGTGTACGCGATCTGTCAGCCTCTTTATTAAATACTCTCCTGTTAACCCATTCCAACATACAGCAATCCTGCGGCAGACGATTTTGAACATATTTTGTCCAAAATTAGAAAATCTCTAAAATTGAATGGATAACCTATGACTAAAAGTGGAAAACATTGTGGCAAAAGGAGAAATTGCTCGTTTTGAGCAATTTCTTCTTTTGACACTATGTTTTCAAAAAGCCGTCTGTTGCAGAGGCGTCAGAAAGCGTCTATATGAGGGAAAATGTTAACCCTTACCAACATACAGCAATCCTGCAGCAGACGACTTTGAACGCATGTTAGCATCAATCTGGAAAAATCTCTATAAACTAGAGAAATTTCTCGTTTTGAACAATTTCTCCTTTTGCCACAATGTTTTCAAAAGTTGTCTGCCGAAAGAGGCGCCACAACTGTGGGAACGGCTTAAATAAAGACTGTTAGGCTGATTTATTTTTCAGAAATGAAAAAAAAACCGGAACACAAATGATTCCAAGCGCAAAGAGGTAAGTAAGTAAGCGCACGACGAATATGAAAACGTGTTGAAAACTAGAGAAACAAAACATGGGTTAGTATCTATCCACAAAGCTTTTTAGCATTCCAATATTGCAAAAAGCGTTCATTTAAATATCAGAAGGAAGAAGGAGATTTAGCCATTTGCATTGTGAATAATTTGGACACCTATTCTTGAATTATGTACCATTAAGTTTTGAAACTCTATGGAATTATTTGTTATCAAGTCCCCGTCTTACGAAAAGGTGTCCTAGTACATCGACGGCCAATGAGGAATCTTGTATAAACATCACCAGATGTTTCAGTATTCGCCTGTATGTATTAAAATGTAACTGGGGGGAAACCTAGAAGTAATGCTATGCTTGCTTCACATCTATCACACCTATGTTTAGGACTATATGTTTTATTCAATGTCAAAATGGAAATACAATAAGATCCCATTTCACAAAAAAAGATAAGAAAAGAGTGGAAGTCGAGATTTGAAGACCAGTCTGTGAGCATAAAGCTCAGCTTGGTCAATGGATGCCGTAGATTTTCCTTAGCAGTTTCAACGTTCACACTGATAACTCCATATTCATATCAATTAATATTGTCATGATGCTGTTCAATAATCATACTCGTTTAAAAACACAAACACAACAATGAGTGACCGACGACATTTTTAATAAATAAAAATTAATAAGGCAAAAAAACAGGAGTGTTTCACAAATAAGAGATTATGCACGCACCAAGCATGTCTCATTCGCTGTTTAAGGTTGATTAGCACCGTGGTCCAAATAAACTCACCACAAACACCTCTATGCTGTAATGTCCTTAATGTATTAAGGTTGGTTGCAGTTATACAATATGACCCCGAGGGCATGTCTAATACACCGTGTTTCGTTACGGATCAAAATTAACGTTGTCCTTTTTTTACAGCTTAACGAATTTCAAACAATATATATTATGATATGAGACTGCGCATATCAAAATGTACAATCTAGGATGTATGTTCAGTGATCTCTCGGATCAGTATGCACATTAAACAGTCTATGAAGGAAATCTATTATTATTTGCCATGAGATTTTTTTCATTCTGATCAAACCATGTATATACATGTATCGTATGTCAACTTGTGAATGTTACTGTGGCTACGTACGGCCGATATTATTAAAAATGTGTATTGTTCTTTCAACCTTATAATATGCAAATCAACATTTGATTAAATGGATAAAATATTCTGGTGTGCTTTTGGCATGTGGTCGTTCTCTTTTGATGTATTGAGCGTCATTCGATATACCATTTTTTTCAAAGCATACATGAGTTAAGTTAGATCTCGTTGACACTACGGGTGCGAACTCTTGCTTGTCTGTAGCCGAAGAAGGAACATGTAAACAGAATGAAGCCAATATAATGTACTTGAACGTGAGATTCAATTCAACGTAATTAATGATCAAATAATTAGTATTTATGTTATATTAACCCTGTGGATTGCAAAGATTTATTTTGGGAAACTCTATAATAATATGGTCATCCCTTAAAGGGTGCACTTGGGGCCTGGCTCGCTTTTAAATGAATATCAAATATTAAAAAATAATATATATCCCATATATACGATAGGCTGTACACTTTGTTTGTATTAATATCGTTCCAGGTCCAAATGAGTATATGTGCCATAACTAGTTACTCATAGTTACCTACTGTCTATTAAGAACTGAAGCGACCCAAAAGAGTTCAATTTTTAAAATCTTTAAGGCACATTTGATTATGTTAAATTGCAAGATATTGGAATATTGTTCGCGTGTGGCATTAACCGATCAATTTCATATGACACGCTTCGAATGCGACTTTATTGAAGCTTATAACAAAATTACACGGTTTCTGCGCTTATAATCGCCTCCTAATTGATAAACTTGCTTTAGACACATGGCTGCTGCCACAGAAATGGAATAATGTTCGATTAGTGTGGATTAACCCTTTGTTCTAAAATAAGATTATTTTAATTCAGTTTCTTACTCTTTTTAATTTCTTTTTTTATAGAATCCAAAACTTTTTGGTATCTATTTATTCTAAAATGTTCAACTTCATGCTAAAGGGTTTAACCATTAACAAACGATTGCATGTATTTTATTTACATATATTTAGCCTTTCACAACATTAACTTAAGTATTCTCTTCTCAAATATCTTTTGCTATGTGCGACTATAAACAGCATTTACGCACGCCTCTACGAACGACTTTAAACTTCATTTACGCACGCCGTAAAGCTCGCCGTAAAGTTTGCCGTAAAGCTCGACTTAAACTGTATTAACGCATGCCGTTAAGCACACCTTTAAACTGTATTTACGCATGTTTAAAGTTCATTTACACATGCCGTTAAGCACAAATGTAAACTGCATTTAAGCATGTTTAAACTTCATTTACGCATGCCGCAAAACACAGCTTTAACCTAACCTAAATTTACGCCCGCAACGCACACTTTTAAATTGCATTTACGCATGCCGCAAAGCACAACTTTAACATATATTTGGGAGTAATGCAGATCAGGATCAGTCCTGTCTTTAATGCGTTTGCTTATATCAGGAGCTAGAATAAAACAGGATAAGGGTAAAACGATGAAAAAAACGGACACTTACTTGTCATAATCAATCCGACAATACAACTTCCGGTCTCGTACAAAGCAGGACCCCGAAAGAGGCATCTGACACATACAGCACTGCAAACATTGCTCGTGCCAGGACAGGTCCATCACGCGCATTAGGAACCGGTCCTCTATCGACCTACAGCACCCGGCACACATCTCTCTGTGAAGCGATGGCATCCCGACTGAAAATAGAGTAAGATATTCCTGACAATACTGGACTTGTATACGATATTTAAGACATCTAGACAAAAAACACGGAAAAATCTCCAATAATAAAAGTTAAATTACTGCAATCAGTTGTAAATATTGTGGCTAAATGAGAAATTGCTCGTGTTGAGCAATTTCTCCTTTTGTCACAATGTTTTCAAAAAAAATTCAAATGCATCAGGAAGCGTATGTATGTTGGACAAGGTTATAAAGTGTCATGTATGAATGTACATGAAATATGACGGTTTCTGTAAAATTAATTTCATCACATGGTTCGAGTTGTTTGTTTAATGTATATGTTCATGATTTATGTGTGTCACATCCTGTTAGGATTGCATAATATATCGTATGTAAGAAACTGCCCAGAATCCTTATAGGTTATTCATATAATTTACCTTAGACTACACATATTCTTCTTCTAACAATTGGTGTAAGATATGATGGAGGATGGCCACGACCTCTCCATACCTTTGGACGTGGCAAATAAATTGAAAATAAATCAATATGAAGAACAAGTGTTGGTTTATATTGTATGCGGAAGTTCAACTGTCGCGCGATGAATACATTACACGGTCAACTTACATACAGACATACATATATAGTAAACTAACCGCATTATGTATTATCATGCGTCAGTTGGATTTACAAAGACACTATACACAAACTTTTACTTTTCATGAACGATTATTCAACATTGGTGAAAAGAAAATAGATTTAACTACATTTGTACTTCAAAACAAATAAAAAGGGCATTATTTGTACACGCATCGAGTGTTTGCTTGCACGCAAATAGGGTACGAAAAACGGTTTTCTGTACCTGAATAAGCGTAACGGGACGTACAAAATAGGGAAAAATGTGTCAAAGTGAATAGTATCACGTAGATAACTATGGTAGTCAATTAAGAATGGTTTCCAAACTCACGACCGAAGGACTGATGGCCCTCGTCGGCACCGACTGATATAGCACGTTTTGTATTTAATTCCTTTTAAACCACTCCCACGCATTTGCAGCAGACGACTTTTGAAGAAACAAAAATCGTGGAAATAAAAAATTACTCATGACGAGTAATGCTTCCTTTTGCCGCAATATTTTTAACCCTTTTCAATAATTACACTTTCATTTATGGAGATTTTTCAAATTGTTACCGACATATTTATCCGCAAGTCATCTGCTGCAGATTTGTTGCTTGCTGGCAAGGGTTAATAGTATCGACGGGTACGATTAACCTTTCTTCACGGATTCTGCAGCAGACGACTTTGAAAACATCCAGGAAAAATCAAAGAAAAATCATTTTTAAATGAAGGTCTTTATAACTGAACAAAATTTTAAAACATTGTGGCTAAAGGAGAAATTGCTCGTTTTGAGCAATTTATCCTTTTGCCACAATGTTTTTCAAAAGTCGTCTGCTGTAGAGGCGTCAACAAACGTCTATAAATATGTGGGGAAGGTTTACGGAGAAGAACACTGTAAAAGGTGATGTAAGTTATGTGTTCCCTGTTATTCGAGGTTATTTTACCATGACCCAGTTAATCCCATTATACTGTGTATTTACTCAATAATTATCACAAAACGTGTCATAATGTTTTATAAAAGAAAAAACATTTTTCTGACTCTTGACAATATATTTCCCCGCTGTGCTTTAAATACTCTACGACGTTCGCTATTTACAATCATGTTTTCATTGTGAAAAAAAGAAGCAATTTTTACTAAATATCCTTTAGTTTTATCACATTAAGCGGACGGGCTCTTCGTTTCGGAGAATCGTATGCCAATGTTAATCGTAGAACAGAACAGAAATGTTCTTTTCTGTTATGTTCTGTTATCATAGATGCAATAGAAATTAATATATTTGTGGATTTTTGAAGAAAAAAAATTAAGAAGGAGATACACAGCATACAGGTAGCGGTCGACAAAGCTGCCAGAAGTTATTTGACCCTTTCTCACATACAATAAATCCGCAGCCGGCGACTTTGATAACATCTAGGCCAACACATGGAAAATCTCTATAATGAAAGTATAACTACGGGAAAATGTTGAAAAAAATTCACGATGGTAAAATGGGAAATTGAGCAATTTCTCCTTTTGTCAAGCTATTTTAAAAAGTGTCTCTGCTGCAGAGGCTTCAGAAATTGTTTGTATATGGGAATAGGGGTAAACTTGTACTCACTTCTTGAGTACCAAAAAGCAAGATGGCAGTACTGTTCAAAATAAGTTCGTAATCTTTTCTATTCGACCGATAAAAACTAACCAAACGTCAAATTGCTTTAACCCTTTCCCTCATAAAGACGCTTTATGATGCCTCTGCAGCAGACGGCTTTTTGAAAACATAGTGACAAAAGAAGAAATTGCACAAAACGTGCAATTTTTCCTTTTGCCACAATGTTTTCCATTTTTTTTTATAGGTTATCCATTCAATTATGGAGATTTTCTATGTTTTGACAAAATATGTTCAGAGTTGTCTGCTGCAGAATTATCGTATGGGGGAAAGGGTTAACCCATTACTTCACATGACTTTTCAAAGGTCGTCTGCTTTACAATCAACAGACGAACAATTTCAACAATCTAGAGAAAACTGAAATATTTATATTGATAAAGCGTTGAAAATATTGCAATAAAAGGTGAAATTGCTCGTTTCGACCAATTTCACATTTGATTGCAATGTTTTCAAAAAGTCGTCTTTATTTTACCCAGGGACACTATATTACAAAGTGTCCCTGTTTTACCTCACATATCAGATAGTTATACTTTCAAATAAATTCTGTATATGCAATACAGTACAATACAGTACAATACAATATATACAATTGAAATTTGTCATCTCATTTCATACGGTTTAAATACAAAACTACATGCTTACTACATTACATGTAACATATGGTTTAGACGGGTCTATATTTGTATCATTGCTAACGTATGTTATTTAAATATGTGTGTACGATGATGATCTGTATTTTAAATCAAATCAGTAAACTTATGTCTGTTCTGTTCTGCTATACTGTTACATAAAGATATAAACATAAATATTCAATAAGAATGGTATATCTTTTTTATACTATATATGCTACATCAGGGACATTATATTACATATACATATAGTGTCCCTGACTACATAGAGGATGAACGATTTCTCGTATGAAACTGTGATTATAATGACATGCATTGTAAACATGTAAAGAATAATGGTTATATATTTACATGTCTACGTTTTGTTTGATATAAACTAAACTAAAACAGAGTAAATCAGTATTACCTGTACCGCCGGAGTAGTTCCCATTCACACAGTTCAGTTCTTGAAATATTCCTGAGTTGAAAATGTCTTTCATTTTTATTTCAATTAATAAATAATTAATTATGTCTGTTTGTTTATTTTCACAGACCTTGTATAGGTCTAACACACAAATAGATTCTTTTAAAACTCACTGAATCATTTGTGATTATTGTTTGTTTTTATTTATTTATTGTGTTAATTTATTTCGTCCTATGAACGTCTTCTAATACACGTCCGATTGATTGGGTAGTTCGCGCTTACACTTTACACACACTTAGTCCCTTGGTGACCTTCTTTCATATCACTTTAAAAAATAAATCATGTCACTTTTTAAAATTCTTCCAATGAAAAACATAGATTACTATTAAATATAATAATATCTATATGAAAAAAGAAAAAAAATATATTTATGTAAAAATTTAAAATAGTGTAGATAGGTAGTGAAAATACATACACATACAAACAAATATATAAAAAGAAAAACGTGAAATATATATAGAAAGACGACTGACCAAAACTCCAATAACCTTAATAGTCACACAAACTGTCTAGTCTGTCTACGTACGATACCAAAATTTAATTCCATTTACATTTTTACAGACATCATCAATAATCGTTGCATTGACGAATCTTTTTTAAAGTACAGTATATCGAAATCGAAAGTCCCAGATGTTTAAATGCAAATAGATCTGTTTGACCACGCCCCCTTCCCCCCACATTTAGTCGATTATTTTCATTAACACGGCTACTGGGCTCTTTTATCTATTTTAAACGTATTTCTATTTTAGTCGATATTCCGTGTTATGTACATTTCAATACAAAAAAACAATGTGCAAATAAAACATATCAGTATGTCAATTTACATTTTCCCACATACAGACGCTTTGTGACGCCACTGCAGCAGACGACTTTTTGAAAACAGTGTGGTAAAAGAAGATATTGTTCATAATGACCAATTTCTTATTTCGTTATGAATATTTCATAATTAATGTTGAATATTTTCGTATTTTTGTCTACATGTTTTCAAAGTCGTCTGCTGCAGATTGGATGTATTTGGGAAAAGGATTAAAACCAGTTTAAACGAACCGACTGCATCTGAATGGGCAGAACACCATTTATCCATTTGTTAGTATTACCAGGGACGTAGATAAGACTCTTATATACGTCCCTGGTATTATACTTATCCTTTGACGGATTGAAATAAGAAAATCTGGGCAACCTTAAAAACAAATTTAACAAAAATTTCCAAATTGAATCATATCCTCAATGTCGTACTGGTCGAAACTGCTTCCTAGCATTTTTACCTTTGTTGGACAAGATAAGAATGTCTACGTTATCCTTATGTTAGCTCCCTTTCCCCCATACAACAAATCTGCAGGAGACGACTTTGAAAACACAGTGGCAAAAACCCGAAAAATCTCCTTAAAAGAGATTGGAGAATAAATAATTGTTGAATAAAGTTGAAAACATCGTGGCCAAAGGAGAAATTGTTCATCATGAGCAATTTCACCTTTGGCCACAATGTTTTCAAAAGTCGTCTGCTGCTATTGCGTCAAAATACGTCTGCAGGTGGGAAAGGGTTAACCCTTTCCCTCATATAGACGCTTTCTGACGCCTCTGCAGCAGACGGCATTTTGAAAACATAGTGACAAAAGAAGAAATTGCACAAAACGTGCAATTTCTTCTTTTGCCACAATGTTTTCCACTTTGTGTCATAGGTTATCCATTCAATTATGGAGATTTTCTATGTTTTGACAAAATACGTTCAAAGTCGTCTGCTGCAGAATTGTCGTATGAGGGAAAGGGTTAACCCCTTCCCACATAAAGACGCTTGCTGACAACTCTGAAGCAAACATCTTATGAAAACATTGAGAAAAAAGGAGAAATTGCCACACTGCTTTCAACTTAATTCAATTATTATTCTTTTCAATTTTTTTATATTTGCATTTATAGATTCTTATAACTCGCCTGCTGCTGAAATTGCTGTATGTGTGAAAGGATTAAGCAATACGTAGTAGAATGTTTACTTAATCAATACAACACAATTATTGTATTGTCATAACATAGCATAAGCACATTCATAGCCAAACAAAATATATGAAAATGTAATTACACGCGTAAGATGTAGCATATTGTACACACAAATAAAGTTAAAACAAAAAATAATCGTAATGTAAGAAGGGTCAATTTCCCCCATGTTTGGTAACGATAATAAAATGGTCAGTTCTGCCCTATGAGATAACAGACAAACAGGATGACACCCAGTATCAGTTGGTCAGTCTAATCAGGTCGTTATTGGTCAACACAAGTCGATAATTCACCTGGTTAATAAAACCCCGATAATTAACCCGGGTTAATATAAAACCAATATTTCCCACGGACTGCTGCAGAGGCTAAGGCCATGTAAGAGTTTGTTAAAAAACCTTTCTAAACTGAGTCGGGCCACACGAATATCGACCTAAGTCTATTTGTGTTAAGGACAATTACGCCTTTTACACATACAGACACATTTGACGCGTCAGTAGTGGACGACTTTTGAAAACATTGTGGCAAAAGAAGAAATCCCTCCCCTTGCCACAATGTTTTCGACTAATTCATTAATGATAATTTCATTTATAGAGATTTTCCATGCTGTATTCTTGATACATTTAAAGTCGTCTGCTGCAAGTTTGTTGTATGTGGAAATGAATTAAAGTGACATTGGTGTATATTTAGTGGGGCTACCTCTCTTGGAATGTTAAAAGAAGTGGTATTGCATGACGGTTCTGGTGAGACTGTGCGTAAACGTAGACACACATAACCCTTCATTGTAACCCTTTCCCCACATACATACCCCTCCTGACGTGACGCATCTGCAGCAGATTACTTTTGTAAACATTTTGGCAAAAGGAGAAGTTGCTCATAATGAGCAATATCTCCTTTTTTCAAATGTTTTCATTTTTTTCTTCAGTAATTATACTTTCATTTATAGTGATTTTCCATATTTATTACACGACATTTCCATCACATATAGATTTGTTGTCTGTGGGAAAGGGGTCGAGCGTACGCAGCAAAATATCTAATGACAAGGCGCGGTTAAAATGATTACCGCTAATATGTAAATAGTGATACCATTTGATTTCATTATCACTCTATTAGTATTGTACCGTATCATGTAAATATTCCCAGATATACTGTATCGATATTTTCGTACGGTCGCACGCGTTTAACCGCACTCTAAACAACGTGCGAACATCTGGTATAATATTGTACCGTATTTCGTAAATATTCCCAGATAGACTGTATAGATATCTAAGTACAATCGCACGCGTTTATACCACACTCTAAACAATGTGCGAACATCTATTAGTAGGTCATGATACGTTCTCATGCTTGTCATAACACAGGTACTTTCTCATGGTTGTCATAATACATGTAACTTGTTCTGTACTTTCTTATGTTTGTCATAATACAGGTAACTTGTCCTGTACTTTCTTATGGTTGTCATAATACAGGTAACTTGTTCTGTACTTTCTTATGTTTGTCATAATACAGGTAACTTGTTCTGTACTTTCTTATGTTTGTCATACTACAGGTAACTTGTTCTGTACTTTCTTATGTTTGTCATAATACAGGTAACTTGTTCTGTACTTTCTCATGTTTGTCATAATACAGGTAATTTGTTCTGTACTTTCTCATGGTTGTCATAATACAGGTAACTTGTTCTGTACTTTCTCATGGTTGTCATACTACAGATCACTTGTTCTGTACTTTCTCATGGTTGTCATAATACAGGTAACTTGTTCTATACTTTCTCATGGTTGTCATACTACAGGTAACTTGTTCTGTACTTTCTCATGGTTGTCATACTACAGGTAACTTGTTCTGTACTTTCTCATGGTTGTCATACTACATGTAACTTGTTCCGTACTTTCTCATGGTTGTCATAATACAGGTAACTTGTTCCGTACTTTCTTATGTTTGTCATAATACAGGTAACTTGTTCTGTACTTTCTTATGTTTGTCATAATACAGGTAACTTGTTCTGTACTTTCTCATGGTTGTTATAATACAGGTAACTTGTTCTGTACTTTCTCATGGTTGTCATAATACAGATAACTTGTTCTGTACTTTCTCATGGTTGTCATACTACAGGTAACTTGTTCTGTACTTTCTCATGGTTGTCATAATACAGGTAACTTGTTCTGTACTTTCTCATGGTTGTCATACTACATGTAACTGGTTCCGTACTTTCTCATGGTTGTCATAATACAGGTAACTTGTTCTGTACTTTTTCATGGTTGTCATACTACAGGTAACTTGTTCTGTACTTTCTCATGGTTGTCATAATACAATTAACTTGTTCTGTACTTTCTCATGGTTGTCATACTACATGTAACTTGTTCCGTACTTTCTCATGGTTGTCATAATACAGGTAACTTGTTCTGTACTTTCTCATGCTTGTCATAATACAGGTAACTTGTTCTGTATTTTTGTTTCAGAAACACAAATGACGCGAGTACTGGTTAACCCTTTCCCTCATATAGACGCTTCTGACTCCTCTGCAGCAGACGGCTTTTTGAAAACATAGTGACAAAAGAAGAAATTGCTCAAAACGAGTAATTCCATCTTTTGCCACGATGTTTTCCACTTTTAGTCATAGGTTATCCATTGAATCTGTGGCAACAGAAGAAATTGCTTAAAACGAGCAATTTCTACTTTTGTCATAATGTTTGCAACTCTATTCAATAATAAATTTAGGGATTTGCACATGTATACACATATTTTATCAAAGTCGTCTGCTGCAAAATTGTTGTATGTTGGAAAGCGTTCAAAGAAAGTGATTCTGAATAATTCTAATAATACCGACCATGTCTACATAGCAACCAACGTCAAAAGAAACAAAACATGTTTATAAAATTAGTTTTTTAACGAGTAATTTCTATTTGTCACATAGAAAGTATTTCTATATGCAATAAAATTATTCTGTTAAATAATTAACCAACAAAAGTGTAATACTTATTTACGACAATTAAAATTTTATTAGTACCTATCGACAGTTTACAAATCAAGTACAGTCACGTTCCTTTACGGTAGCGTTTTACTTCTCTATTCGTATATTTCGATAGGATAACTATTTAGCTTCTCCTAACCATTTCCCATCATACAACACATATGCATCGGATGACTTTGAAATAATTTACTAAAACATATGGAAACCCTCTATAAATGAAAGAACAATTCTTTAATAAAGTTGAAAACATTGTGGCAAAAGAAGAAATTGCTCTTTTTGAGCAAAATCTCTTTTTGCAACGATGTTTTGAAAAGTCGTCCGTCGCAGAGGAGTAAGAAAGCGTCTGTATATGCGGTAATATATTTCGTGGATGCTAACGGTCTCATATAGGCTTAATTTAACCCTTTCCCTCATACGACAATTCTGCAGCAGACGACTTTGAACGTATTTTGTCAAAACATAGAAAATCTCCATAATTGAATGGATAACCTATGACAAAAAGTGGAAAAACATTGTGGCAAAAGGAGAAATTGCACGTTTTGTGCAATTTCTTCTTTTGTCACTATGTTTTCAAAAAGCCGTCTGCTGCAGAGGCGTCAGAAAGCGTCTATATGAGAGAAAGGGTTAATTAAACTCTAACTGCCTAATGCAGACGACTCTCATCAGTAGACGATTGAAAACATTGTGTAAAAATTGGAGAAATTGAACTTGCATTTTTTTCCTGTTTTACATAATGTTTTTTCTCCGTATTAAATTCATTCTTCCAATTTTCCAGATGTAATATATATTTTAGAATAAGTATATGTACTAGACAGAACTCAAAACACCATATCAAGTAAACTGTTCACCATGTAGATTGTATAGGCAGACGGACACATCAAGATAATAATAGTAGTCACGCTTTTGAGTACCATTTATGATTTACGTGGGTTATTTCCTATGCAAAAGAGTCTTTATTGTATATCTTAATAAACGTTATGTCGCCTGCTGCGAAATAAGGGAAGAAGTCTTATGAATCTGGGAACACTTGTATTACAGTTTACATGTAGCCCGGCTTATTTAATGGCATACCGTACGAGTATCACCCGTTTTATAGTCATTCTCTCCCGGGGACCTTCTTTTTCTCTCTCAAAATCGTGTCATTTTATCATCGAACAATACTTAATGATTTTTATCAGTAAAGGGGAAAGAGGAAATAAAACGTCGAAATATATCAAAATTACGCTTTAAAACTCGCTCTTTCTACGCTAAATTAAGCACGGAAATCTCGCAAGAATACAAAAAAAAAACGTCGTTTCTCACACACCATAAACTTTAATGCTTCACCAACTATTTTCCGAAAGCGACGGCCATTTTTCAAACACTTAGAAACATTTTAAAGTTTTTAGACATGACATTTAATATCAATAATTTGTTTCAATCATTAAATTCAATCATTATATGAACCGTCCCGTAGAAAAAGGGGATTTGATCTCAGATGAGTCGAACTGTGAGGACTCGGGTCAAACTGTGCAGACATGAAATCTGACCAGCGTCCATGACGTTATTTAGTCATCGTAGAAACTTCTGACAGAAGCAAGAAGTATAGCTGAACTGATACACTGCGCATGCGTTATAATGCTATGGTGATGATACTGCGATATTCTGCGGACCCTCCCTGACAGACGCGGTGATGTATTCCACGGCCATGTCTCGCTGGTGGTTTTCTAGGGGTTTATATATCAAAAAATGATTGTACCGGAAAGCGATTTGATGCGCCAGTATGGACATTTTTCACAATTATTATGTCGTATTCTAGTGTTTAACGATTTTCAATGAGCGTTTAAAAGTCCCCTTTGCGCATTTTGAAAATGGTATTGTACGTAGGCGACCCGCGCCCCTCATTAAACGGTAAAACACATTTCAAATGAACAACAAATCCCCGCTATATATGGTACCCCAAAGCTTAAAGTTAACCATTATAATCTGAAAACATCTGAAGAAATCAGTACAAGTGTGGAATGGTTAAAGTTTAATTTTAAGGCAGAGCAAGACACATTGAAGAGAGGTGAAGACTTGTTCATCTTTTATTAGAAAATCTTCTGACTTCAGATGACAGATAGCTAGAGTCATTAGTCAACATCACCTCATCCTTCTTCTACCGGATATCTAACTCTTTCAGTACCGATTTTCCTTTAGTTGACTCTTCCATGTTCAAAATCGGGCGACCCAAATTATTCAGGTAATAATAGTTTTTGAATATTTTGTTAACTAAATGGCAATCAATGCCGTTTTCAGGTGAGACAGCTCGTTATGAGTTGACTCACCTGATTTTGTATTGTTTTGCAAAAACCCAATGTCGCCATTGTCAATATTATTTAGAAATTTATGCAAACGGACAAACTTGATCATTGAAAAATAACAACCCAAGCCAAATGTTCCATATCGAATAAAAATTGTTTTCACCCTGATGTTATTATGATGGACCTGTAAAAAACTGATAATTGAGTTTAATACACGACCTTTGGTGCCTCTGAGGCAGACACATGTTGAAAACAAAAGCAATACAAATTGTTTTCAACAGACGTCTGTAGCTAGGTAGTATGTATTTCTTAAAGTGATTAGCCCTTTCCCATATACAACACATCTGCAGCAGACAACTTTGAGATTATCTAGACAAACATTTGGAATATCTATATAGAAGAAATTTTAATTCTGTAGAAGAGCTGAAAACTTTTTGACAAATGAGAAATTGCTCATTATAAGCAGTTTCTCCTTTTACCACAATGTTCTCAAAAGTCGTCTGCTGTACAAGAGTTAGGAAGCGTCTGTATGTGGGAAAGGGTTAAACACTACAAGATGTATACATAGACTCCCAGAAATAGACAGAATAATGGTAAAATGGCAAACGAGAATTTCATTTCATCAGTGTGTACATGTATTTACCTTACTGCAATTCTACAATTTGCCTACCATCAATATTACAGTCTGTCTCTTCATAAAACACACCAGGAATATCTTCTAATGATATCTATAGACTGAAGACCATACTAGATGGATGCCTCTATTTTGTTCAAGTAAAGTCATGGTTTAAAGGGATATTTATAAAGGAAACACATAACTGACAGGATAGCAATATTACAGTCTGTCTCTTTATAAGATACACCAGGAATATCTTCTAATGATATCTACAGAATGAAGACCATGTACTAGATGGATGCCTCTATTTGTACCAGTAAAGTCATGGTTTAAGGGATATTAATAAAGGAAACACATAACTGACAGGATATCATTATTACAGTCTGTCTCTTCATAAAACACACCAGGAATATCTTTTGATGATATCTATAGACTGAAGACCATACTAGATGGATGCCTCTGTTTTGTTCCAGTAAAGTCATGGTTTAAAACAATATTTATAAAGGAAACACATAACTGACAGTACTATACCATAATGTACCAGTCAAGTTATCAAAATGGCATAAAG
>JASEVX010000002.1:35635976-35690976 GCA_031761405.1 Serripes groenlandicus
AAGTTTGTGACAACAAACCAACTTACCCAAAATGTTATCACGAATCATTCCGCTGAAGAAAAAAAACGTCCGTCACTGATTTGTTTGTAAATCTATAATCTTATATGATTGTCATAAACAATCTTTACGATATAAATAGTATATCAACCAAGTGGTCAATACGACCAAACGTTTCCAATATATTTTTAACAACGTGGGTCAGTTATGACCTATCATATCATCGATTGGTTGATCAAATGGCCGTTCATACAGAAATATCAAGTATTACATTAAACTTGCAACAACCAGGATGATTGCACTTTGTCTGTTAGTTACTTCACGTGAAATATTCCTCAAACTAAATGTTCACAACATTTCATCATTTAAATCAGCAAAAAGTCCACTGAAAAAGTTACACTGAGTCACTTTGATCACCCGAGATAGTCCACGCTTACACTATTCAGTGGTTACTACACGTTTAAAACCACGAACTATTAAATTAAAACACCCAAAACGAAAGTACTATATCCTACCCGAGAAAGTT
Source organism: Serripes groenlandicus (assembly GCA_031761405.1). Lineage (NCBI taxonomy): Eukaryota > Metazoa > Mollusca > Bivalvia > Cardiida > Cardiidae > Serripes > Serripes groenlandicus. Next base: position 35,636,500 of record JASEVX010000002.1, read on the forward strand.
ACGCACATTAACAGAATGAATAACTTTAACAAAACGAACTAAAGAAGTGTAAAAGTCATATTTGATTTATGTGTACTACCATTCGCCGGGGCTGCTGTCTATTTCGACAAAACTCCCATATTTGGAGCTATTGATTGAAATCCACACACAGCGTTTTGACAGATAGTTTTTAAACGGGGGGCGTGATAAATACAGCGAGTCACCCGGGTTTAAAGTAAAACCGCCCCTTTTTGAAATAGAGGATAGCGGACTGCTTGGGTTTCTTAGTGGGACGTTGACAGGGAGGGGATGAGCTAAAATGTATTGGCGATGGTAAACAGTATAGACCCCGATTAGCTAGCTACAAGAAGAACATTTGATCACGCGATTAATTCTTTCCCTCATTCAGACTCTTTTTGACGCTCATGTAGCACATGCATTCTGAAAACATTGTGGCAGACGGATGGGTATTTTGCTCATAATGAGCAATTTTTCCACTTGCCACAAGGTTATTCAACTCTTATCAATAAATATTCTTCCATTTCTAAAGATATTCAAAAAGTTTACCTAGACATTTAAAAGTCATCTCCTGCTGATTTGTTTGTTGTAAGTGGAAATGCGTCAAAGGAAAGTATCGGTTATAGATTGTGAACTATAAGTCGGCTTGGAATATTATTAACCCTTTCCCACATACAACAATTCTGCCGCTGATCAATTTGAAAACATCTATACGAAAATATTGAACCTCTCAATAAAATAATTCATAACTTTTAAAAAGAGTTGAAATCATTATAGCAAAAGGAGAAATTGCTCATCACGAGCAATTCCTTCGTTTTTCACAATGTATTCAAAATGTGTCTACTGCAGAGGCACCAGTAAGCGTCTGTAGATAGGAAAGGGTTAAAACTTAACAAGTTAACGATGGGGATTTCATGCGTGCTTCTTTCTGTGCCTATCTGTCTGATTCTGATTTCATTGTTCTGTCTGTTACCATTCTTCTATATCAATATATACAGGTGTTCACCAGATGGAGAACATTCTTTTTTTAAATGTTGAAATAGTGACAACAAAGTAAGAAATAAACAGTTCAAAACTATTTTGATAACAAAGTAAGAAATAAACAGTTCAAAACTATTTTGATAACAAAGTAAGAAATAAACAGTTCAAAACTATTTTGATAACAAAGTAAGAAATAAACAGTTCAAAACTATTTTGATAACAAAGTAAGAAATAAACAGTTCAAAACTATTTTGATAACAAAGTAAGAAATAAACAGTTCAAAACTATTTTGACAGTAAATGCTGAAAAACAGTCAATTGAAAGTCTGTTACCATTCTTCCATATCAATCTAATTACCGTCTTTGGTCTTTTTTCTTAAAGGTGCTGAAGAACAATTTTTTAATTGAAATATTGACATTTCTGCAAATATTGCTAATAGTGACAACGAAGTAAGAAATAAACAGTTCAAAACTATTTTGGCAGTAAATGTTGAAAAACAGCCAATTGAAAGTCTGTTACCATTCTTCTATTAACCGTTTTTGGTCTTTTTCTTAAAGGGCTGAACTCCATATGAAGATCAACATTTTGAAATATTGAAACTTTATAATATTGAAAACACAGTAAGTCATAAACAGTTCAAAACTATTTTGGCAGTAACTGTTGAAAAACAATCAATTGAAAGTCAATGAAAATGTACGAAATTTGACTTATTGGGTATGTCTACCCAGTAAAAATGAAGCAGAAACGATCAATATTTAGATGTTTATTATACTGGAAAGTGAAATAATTACTCTAACTTGATCTCAGAATTATGATTCTAATATTTTAAAGACAACTTTTGAACAGTTTTAAAACTTTGACTATACTATCTATAATCGGGAGTTCGGCATATTTAAAACCTTTCTCTTATACGACAATTCTGCAGCAGACGAATTGAATGGATAACCTATGACTAAAAGTGGAAGACATTGTGGCAAAAGGTGAAATTGCTCGTTTTGAGCAATTACTTCTTTTGTCACTATGTTTTCAAAAATCTGTCTGCTGCAGAGGTTTCAGAAAGCGTCTATATGAGGGAAAGGGTTAACGTCTGTATCGGTTATTTGTAACCTCCTTCAAGTTATCGTTCGTGATGTAAGTAAGTAAGTAAATTGTTTATTATTCTGACATATTACATCCAACAATTTATTATATACATTTATAGTTTAATAATTTATTTTTGATAATTTACACCCGGCCACATGTGTCTATAAGTCACCATAACACATATGTGTAACTATATCATATGATACATACACTATATACATGAAATAGATACAACATATCTCGATTTGACGTTAAATCACTCTATGAATTTATAGTTAGAATTGTTTTCATAATTATTGAACTCCAAGATTTTTAATCATTCCCTCGTCAATAGATCGTTATCAATCAACATAGAGAATATAGTACTGACAGAAATGGAAATTATCAAATTTAGATTACAATTTTTAGCTTAGAACAGAGTAGAAAACGATTAAAGAAAATAATAGTTTCGGAATACTCGTGGAGTCATTTAGAATACATAAGAAATGATTGTACATGTACTTTCACAGCTTATACAACAACCTCTCGGTCGGAATGCTGATTGATTAATTGATTGATTGATTGATTGATTTGGGTTTAACGACGTTTTCAGCATCTTTTCAGTCATATCACGGCGGCCAGTTCACCTACTCATGTATGTCCTGGCTTTCTCACATCAGTGCTCCATACAACATACTATCCAAGCAACTGGCTGCTTTTCCACTTAGTCTGTTTAACCATTGGTGGAAAACGAATGATACTTGTCACAATGACTGTTGTCAAACGTCCGATATAATATTTGCCGAGCCGGGGTTCGAACCGTTGACAGCCCGTGTCTGTACTGAATAAGCTATCGGGTAGAAATAACTGGTATATCTTATTAACCATTTCCCACATATAGAACCCGGCCGGGTAGCTCAATTGGTAGCGTATCTGACTCGTGATCTGGAGGTCACGGGTTCGATACCCGGTTGCGGCGACATTCTTTCGGGCGATGTTTTCCATTGCCTCTCACCTCTGATCTATGTGAGAAAGTAGTCAGTGGCTTCGAAAGAATGTTGTGTAAGTACTGGTGTGGGAAAGCCAGGAAAACATGGGTAGGTGCACTGACCGCCGTGATATGACCAAAGCTGTTGAAAGCGGCGTTAAACTCCAAACAAACCACATATAGACGCTTTCTGGCGTCTCTGCAACAGACAACTTTCGAAAGCATTGTGACAAAAGGAGAAATTGCACGTAGCGATTTCTCCTTTGGCAGCAATGTTTTCATCCTTTGTTCAGTTGTTTTACCTTCATTTACAGAGATTTTCGATGTTTTTGTTCAAAGTCGTCTGCTACATATTTTTTGTATGTGAGAAACATTTAAAGTCACCGAGAAATTGCACGAAACGATTTCTCCATTGGTCACAATGTTTTCAACCTTCTTTTTTTCAGTAATTACAGTATACCTTCATTTATAGAGATTTTCGATGTTTTTGTTCAAAGTCGGCTGCTACATATTTGTTGTATGTGAGAAACGGTTAAAATAATTGTTATTATTTGTTTATACAAGTGTTAGGTTATCACGCATGTCGTTTTTAACTGTGTACAACGTTGATAAACCTTAAGTGTTCAAACAATTATTGAACTAACATTCATCTTCAACTTTCTTTTCTCAATTTCAGAACTTTTTTATCAAATTCTATCTGAACTTAAGTCTTCATTTTCTTGCAAACCTGGGAAACGTTATATTTTTTCTCTTTTCAATAATAGTACGAAAGAGGAGGAATCATCTTCAAACGTCATGACTCCCTTTAACCCTTTCCCTGATAAGACAATTCTGCAGCAGACGACTTTGAACATATTTTGTCAAACAATAGAAAATCTCTATAACTGAATGGATAACCTATGACGACAATAAGTGGAAAACATTGTGGCAAAAGGAGAAATTGCTCGTTTTGAGCAATTTCTTCTTTTGTCACTATGTTTTCAAAAAGCCGTCTGCTGCAGAGGCGTCAGAAAGCGTCTATATGAGGGAAAGGGTTAAAGATCGTCCCTAAAGCAGACGACGTTTGAAAACATTGCTACAAAATGGCTAAAATGAGCATTAATGAGCAATGGCTTCATTTTATCACAATGTTTTAAACTTGATTCAGCAATTATCCTTTCATGTATAGAGGTTTCTCGTATCTAGCCTAGATCTATTCAAAGTCGTCTAGGAAAATTTCTTCAAAAACGATCAGTTACTTCCAATTTAGTTTAAACTTATTTATTTTACTTCGATTGCAAAACACGCTTTCAGCTCGTAGTCCGGTTCCTGGAGACTTAACCAGTACTCGCACCGTTCGTGTGGAAAATCACACAGGCAGAACCCGTTCATCACGGGATTTGAACCCGGGACCTGTGGTACGAGAGGGCGACGCTCTACCTCTGCACTACTGTTTTCAACTGTCAATTTTAGTAAACGTCGATCTCACTGCCCCAGCTGCTTTCCAAGAGGACGACACCGACAATATGATATGAGCCGTCTCGCGAGAAAACCAACATTGTGGTATCTGCGTAGTGTATCGAATCGGATCAGCCTAAGCATGCCGCGCAGGCTAATCCGGATATACACTTTTCGTCTCCTGTGGATTATCAGTATCAAGAATCATTACTCTATACCTCTATCCCCCTGAGACGGAATGTATCGGCCCGGATCAGTCTGCGCGGACTGCGCAGGCTTATCTGGGTCGATATATTAGGCAGAGGCCATAATGTTGGTTTTCTCGCGGGACGACTGATATGAAGTAAGCTGTAAGTAGTAAGTAAGCGATCAGCGTGAAGGATGTTTACAATATAAAGATTATCGTTAAGGTTAATTTCGTATTCAAACTTGAGTCATAAAACGTCGTTAAAAACCTAGCCCTTTATGTTACATAGTTTTTGGATTTTTTTTTTAATTTGCACATTACTACATTGTAAGTTGAATGTAATATAATTATGTATGTATTGTTGGCCGAAGGCCTAATTACGCAAATAAACTAGTGTATTGTATTGTATTGTTAACTCTTCTAATCGCAATTGACTTTGATACACTTACTGATCATACTGGTACATTCTGATATGTATGTTAGTAAACCTTTTATTAAAGTGACTTGCTTATAAGTTATAACAAAGCCGCCTCGGTGGTGTAGTGGAAGAGCGTTCGCCTCGTATGCGATAAGTCGCGGGTTCAATCCCCGGTCGGTATGGGCACATGTGTTGCTGTTAAGACAAATGCTGTCTACACAGTGAGTATATTTCACTGTTCCAACGGTTATATATTTTCGCGTCGTGCTCAAGCCAAAGCAACATAATTAACATCATTTCTTATAAACGTAGATAAATTGGAAATATTATGTTACAGTTGAGATATCTGGCTTTGTATTGTACTACGGCGCGCGTTGAAACAATGATAACACGCGATAACAAAGGTCCGCGTAGACAATACAAAGCCATGTACCGCTAATGCAATACTCCTTTTATTGTATACCTGGTAAAAACAAAAACAAAATAAAGAAAAAAACATACATATTGTATATTTTCAATCAAGAAATAATACAATTTATGATAACATGTGAATCATGCTCAGCTACCGAATTCTGATTGACGTAACATCATTTCAGTGACGTAACATCATTTCAGTGACGTATCATTACTATATTTGGTACCGTATTAAAAACGAAATTAAAATCGGTCGTGTTATACGATTGTCGCCATGTATTTGCGCTAGAAAATGCGCAGGTATATAATAACTGTATATGTGTGCATGCATGTAATCGGTTCACACTCGCCAATGTTTTTCAGAAGTTACTTACAACCTTTTATCTTCAACTGACATATAATGGAAAGCCAGTATATCAAGTTGACATTTATCTTCATTGGTCGCATTTGCATACGACTGTCTTTTCTAGCTCACGTTTCATATTTGATATTCCACAATGAAAACATCAATGATAACACTTTACAGTTCTAAACTATTGGTAATGCTATGTTGAGATATAGGAGAAAACGTTTGGAGGGAAAGGAGAAGTGTTTCGTTATTAGCAATTTCTAAGGTTTTCATTACGTGTTCAAGTATTCTGCAACAGAGGCATCACTAATTGTCCTTATCGGGAAAAAGTTTGAAACAATGCACAATGGGAGCTCTGTCTGTCGTGACGGAGAGATAGAGTGGCTAGCGTCGGATATTTGAAACTTTGCGTCCCGGGTTCGATCCCCAGTGTCGGCGGTCATGGTGAAGTGCATTTCGGCAAGGTATGTTTACTAGACAGGTACTGGGTTGTTTACCCTAGGGTCCGGAAATAGTGAATTGTAGCCGTGATATAACTAAACGAATGATGAAACGGTGTACACAAAACCCAATAAATAAAAAACAAATTAATGTCTTCAAGGATATAACCAAATAAACCATAGATAAAGGGTAAATACGTAAGTCATGATTCTCATATTCAAACAGACAAAACTACATAAATTTTCAGAAAAGAAGCCATTATCTATGTAGATGGTTAGATTATCTTGCTTGATAGATAAATTAATTTAGCAAAGAAACATTTTCAACGGCCTGTCAGTCATAAAAGCTCCGCCTCTTCGCCGCAAAATTGATTCGGGTAATTTAAAAACCCTTTTTCGTCGAGATTGAATACTTACGCATGAACAAGCAAAGGCTTCCCCCAGAGGTCCGGATAAAGAGAGGAATAAAGCTCTTTTCATCACGATATCTCTCGTATTATCCAAACCCTATTGTGTGGTAAGCAAAAGAATAATCAGACGATCTTATTTTGAGTACCCACACCATATGGTAAAAGGTTCAAATAAGGATTTGGAACAAGCAAAACGCCCCCCTGTCGAACGCTCACTTACCCAATATTTTCTTACGAAAACTGCACACATGTATCGTAAGATTCATTTGAACCGTCTGGTTAGAGTTATGTATACATAACAACTCATTTCTCCTTTTGCCACAATGATTTCAAAAGTCGCCTGATTCATAGGCGTCAGAATGCGTCTGCGTGTGGGAAATTATTTAAAAGAATGTGCACACATGTTTCCATGCTGCTATACGCCTGTACATTTACACTTACAAAGACCCGGAATTTGACGCCTTTTTTTTACCAATGGCATGAGCGTAACTCCCTTTAGGCACTGTAGGCACGTGCCTACACATTTTTTCTCAAAATGCCCCCAAAATGCAGCTGCGGCGATAGACATCTGCGTAATGAATCGACCAGATCAGCCTGCGCTGTCCGCGCAGACTGATCCGGCCGACACATTCCGTCTTAGGGGGGGGGGGGGGGGGGGATAGATGTATATAGTAGTTATTCCTGATACAGAAAATCCACTGGAGGCGAAAAGTGTCTATCCGGGTAGACCTGTGTGGCATGCTTTAGGCTGATCCGGGTCGATACTTTACGCAGAGTCCACACTGTTGATTTTTCTCACGAGACGGCCTACACATTGATTATTGCAAAGCTACGCCCATGAATGGTATCATGCGTCTGGAACATAACATTGAACGAGCTTTTGTGTTACTATTATTATATTACCTAAACCAGGTACCAATTCAACCAGCCATACTTATTAGCGCTATGTAATACTTACAATCTTAACCCTTTCCTTCATATAGACGCTTTCTGACGCCTCTGCAGCAGACGGCTTTTTGAAAATATAGTGACAAAAGAAGAAATTGCTCAAAACGAGCAATTTCTCCTTTTGCCACAACGTTTTCCACTTTTAATCATAGGTTCTACATTCAATTATAGAGATTTTTTATTTTTTGACAAAACATGTTCAAAGTCGTCTGCTGGAGAATTGTCGTATGAGGGAAAGGGTTAACTAAGGTTGGAAGACATTGCACCATTCATGATTTACAAAAAAAATAGAAAAGTAAATGAATAAGTTTGCATTAATAGTTACATAAATGACTAATTATACTTATAAAGAAAAATAAATATTTAGGCACTTTTATTATGGAAAACAAAAATGATGAAATATGCTTTTAATTATTTAAGTATTACTTATCACTAAGCATGCGGTTGGTGGAATTGGACCCTGTTACCGTAAGTAACATACGGGTTCTCATTAGTACTTACGATTTCTATGAGTATTATGCACGTCATCGAAGAAGTTAAAATTGACATATTTTCCTAATGATGGAGATACGTTTACCATCTATGGGAATACATGTAGGCCAATGGCTGAATCTACTGTTTCTTTAACATGAATAAGTGAACTGTCGCCGTGATATAACTGAAATAATGTTGAAAGCAACGTAAAAAACCCAATAAAACAAAGCTACTTTAACACAATCTGGCCTTTTGTCTTCGACGTCAAATTTTGTGACAAAGTGAAGTATTAATGGTCATGGTTTCGACATGTTTGTCTAGAGTCAGCAAACATAATTCGAATTAAAAAAATAATGTTCTTTATTTCCCCTTTTCTTGCAATGTCTCTACCGCCTATGGTAAAGCAGGTTGCTCATACGATCCCTGGCTGGGTAATACCAGAGACAATATATATACATGTAATACACGGTCCCTGGTTATACCAAAGACTTGATAGTAAACGCATAGCCTGACGATGAAATCTCGCAGAATCCCGTTTCCATTTAAACCTTTCCCACTTACAACACATCTGCAGCAGACGACTTTGAAAAGATACCGTTACAAATATAGAAAATCTGTATAGAGGGAAGTATACTCATTGAATAGAGTTAAAAACATACGAGAATAGAGTTAAAAACACAACGAGAAATTGCACATTATGAGCACCTTTTGCCATACAGTTTTCAAAGTCGTCTGCTGTAGAAGCGCGAACGTATTTTGTCAAAAAATGGAAAATCTCTATAATTGAATAGATAACCTATGACTAAAAGTGGAAAACATTGTGGCAAAAGGAGAAATTGCTCGTTTTGAGCAATTTCTTCTTTTGTCAGTATGTTTTCAAATAGCCGTCTGCTGCAGAGGCGTCAGAAAGCATTTGTATGTGGGAAAGAAATGATAAAGGAAACTATTCGATAAGATGCACGAAAATAAACTTCATTCATGAAATGTGTAACTCCGTACTGGAACAACGTATACGTCGACGTTAATTGTTTTTGAGCAATCGAAGTCGCACTCAATCAGACTGACTATACAAGTTGATGCCTATCTCTCAGTACCGTGAGATTCAAACGAGAAAATTGATAATTAAATCTGGTGATAATTCGCTAATTGAAATACGTAAGTATCAATACATTTTTTGTTAACCCTTGTGATAATGATGCAACACTACCGTTTATATCCAGATCAGAAATCAGCATACTGACATATTCGTGTATTCTCATCTTTAGATGATTGCAAGAAAATATTGCAATAGGTCCTATTCGAATATAAACGACACAATAAAAATACGGAGGATTGAATATTTGTATAAATTATATTTCAAATGTTAGACATTTAATTAACTTACCATGGATATAAATGTTTTATATATTCCATAGATCGCCTCTGTATCAAATAATTAAGAGGGATATAGCTTATTTACGTACCATCAAAAACGATTTTAAGATTACTTAAATATGAATATTTGTGAATGAAAATGATGTTTTTTTACAACATATTTGGTGATGAAAAGTTAAAAAGATTATATATGAAGGATAAGTTAGGTTACAGATTTACACGAGCTTGGTTAACTCTTCCCCACATGCAGTTTTTTTTAGCAGACGATTTTGAAAACATTTAGGCGAAATTATGGAAACACCCTATGAATGAAAGTATAATTATAGAATTCAAGTTGAGAAATTGCTCATCATGAACAAACAATTCATCCTTTTGGCGCAATGTTTTCAAAAAGCCGTCTGCAGCAGGGACGTTAGAAAGCGTTTGTAAATTGGAAAGGGTTAATTATTTAGTCTGTTCCGGGCAGACATGGCGTCGCCAGAAAACGAAAGTTAAAATCTATTTGATCATAGCTTCCCTTTTTGTTCCTTGCGATACTATTTTTACATTAAACATATCATAGATGTATCCATTTAATTTGTTTTTGAAATATATAATTAGAGGAAAAGAAGCCTTTGACCGTATACTGCGATGAAAATGTTCTGACCAGGAATTATGTATTCAATGATTATAAAGAAAACGTTACCCTTTTAGCATTTAAAGACGTCAATCTCTGACCTTGCAATTAAAATTTTAAAGCGTGAAGACTTAAGATTTAACGCGATTCATTTTTGATTTATAATTCAATTTTAGTGGATATTTAAATATTTTTAACTATTATGGAAATTGAAATATCATCTATAATATTTGAACTCTAGATTTTCCCTGTGTCGTTACCACAATAAAATCATAGAAAACGATCATTCCCCACAATGCAACAGAAGATAAGTTAGTTTATCCATGTAAGTGATCTATTAAACCTATGTTTAGTTGTCAAGATTATCAAGAATTGATGATCAGTTTCATTTTATATTAAACTGTCTCAATTTTGAATCAATACGAATGTCGATAATGTCAGATTGAGTATGTCCCGTTTCAGCATACTAAACACATTTACTATACTCGTAGTATTTAGGTATAAGTCTTGAACTTCAATTTAAATTATATAAATGTTATTTCAGTTATGTTAACAATTTTATGCGTACGATTTTGGGGGTTGATTTTCAGAGAAACTTACACAAATTAAAACAGCTCTGACCCTGCGGAATACACTCAAAATATAGACGCTTTCTACACATGTGCAACAGACAACATTTGAAAACATTGTGTCAACAGACGAAATTGCTTATCATGAGCAATAATTCCTTTTGTCAAAATTGTTACAGTTTTTTTCAATGGGTATTGATTGATTTGGGTTTAACGCCGTTTTCAACAATTGTTCAGTCATATCACGGTGGCCAGTTCACCTACTCATATGTTTCTTGTCTTTCTCACACCAGTATTTCATACAACATTCCTTCCAAGCAACTGGCTGCTTTTCAACATAGACGGATAGCCCATTGGTTCAAGACGAATGACGCTTGTCAAAATTACTTTAGTCAAACGTCGGAAAAGAAAGTTGGCCGAGCCGGGGTTCGAACTCACAACCCCTGAATTGATAGCCAGCGTCGCTACTGACTGAGCTACTGGGGCTAAGGGTATATGTAGAAGTTTTCCGATACTTTTCCCACGATGTTAATCAGTAATGTCCGTAATTATAAGCAATCTCTCATTTTGCCACACTGTTTTTTCAAAAGTCGTCGGCTCCTTCAGGGGCGTCAAAAAGCGTCTACACGTTTTTAATTTTAAATTTTTGTTCTGACGACCTGTTACGTAATTAATTAGCTCACATTTGTCTACCTTTTGTCAAGCCAGGATACAAACATCTCTCTTACCAGTTTAAAGCATTTGCTATGCTCGCGTCCTGGTATCGAACCCATGGTGTTCCTCTCTCCAAGCAGATATTAAAGATACCTTGCACATGTAAGCTTCCACGGGATTTTTATTTGGAAAACCCTTTCCCACTTACACAATATATGAAGCTGACGGCTTTGATATAATCATGGGAAAAAATGTGAAAAATCTCTGTAAATGAAAGTGTAATAATTTTTAAAGACCGTGGTAAAATAATAAATTACTCATCATGACAACATGCAGATATATGCGCCAGCATGTGTCTGTATGTGGGAAAGGGTAACGACAAGTTAACAAGTAAAGAAAAACTGATAGAAAGATTTAACCAAGCAAGTGTAATAAGAATACCCATTAATCTCATTCGCATCGTTCTTTTCGGAGTAATTATCCCCCATTACTTATTTATGTCAATAAATAAAACTACAGTGAAATCGCAGAAGCAGAAAATTACCTGCGCATATAATGTGTCTGTGGTTATGCTTTACACTATTCGACGAAGTAAAATTGTTTTTCAATGTTATTTTATTTGAACGAGCTGAATGACCTAATCCTTGTGTAATGCGTAGAACCGCCTCGGTGGTGTAGTGGTAGAGCGTACGCCTCGGGTGCGGGAGGTCGCGTGTTCGATCACCGATCGGGTCATACCAAAAACATTGAAAATGGTAGTGATGGCTGTCCTCCTTGGCGCTCAGAGTTGCGAGGTTAGCATTACGAGTGACTGGCTGGTGTCGGGATCAATGGACTAGTAGTCACTTACTGGTAACTTACCCAGGACATGTTGAAAGAGGCGAAAAACACACAAAAAACACCAATCTAATACGTAGACAGAGTAGCATGGACAATACTACGGGTGGTTTCTTTATTATCCCTTTCCCTCATACGACAATTCTGCAACAGACGACTTTGAACGTATTTTGTCAAAAAATAGAAAATCTCCATAATTGAATGGATAACCTGTGACAAAAAATGGAAAACATTGTGGCAAAAGGAGAAATTGCACGTTTTGTGCAATTTCTTCTTTTGTCACTATGTTTTCAAAAAGCTGTCTGCTGCAGAGGCGTCAGAAAGCGTCTATATTAGGGAAAGGGTTAACAAAATGTACCAATGGTGTTGTTATTGGGATTTTACGCCGCTTTCAGCATCATTTTAGTTTTATTACGGCGACAGTTTACTCATTCATGATCCCTGAGTAAACAAACCAGTTCCAGGCTAGGACATGTGCCTTGCCCAAGGAGTCTCCATCATGACCTCCGCGCCGCAAATGACGATCGAAATTTACCAATGGTGGTACCTGTGCTACATATATTTCTTATATAGATATACACTACAGTAATATTTGTGTAACCGGTCACCTCTGTTAAGCAGACAAACTTGTATGAAGAAGCAACTTGAAGATTTAACAAATCAAAATTTTCTTTTTTATTTGACTTGTATTAAGCAGCCTCCTGTGTTCAGCAGACAACCGGTCACCTCTGGTAAGCAGCCAATCTTGTATGGCGAAGCAACTTGAAGATTTACCAAATAAACATTTTCTTCTTTATTTGACTTGTATTAAGCAGCCACGTGTGTTCAGCAGACAAACATTGACTCTACCGTATGTGGCTGCTTAAGACAAGTTTGACTGCATTGCACATGTTTGTCTAGATATGCTCAAAGTCGTCTGCTGCAGAAGATTACTGTATGCTGGTAAGGGTTTAAGCCGTGTTGGTTTCTGTTTTTGACAAGTAAATGTTTGAAATGATGCTACATACATTTTGAGTTCATATGAGTAGGTGAACTGGCCGCCGAGATATGACTGAGAAATTGTTAAAAACGGCGTTAAACCCCAAATCAATTAATCTTGAGTGCACATGAAAACTGTTTTACAAACCAAACTTTATATAGAGGACTTTTCATGAGTGCTTATTTATTATCACTGTTATAAAACGAGTTTTCTAAGATGATATGCCGCGAGCCTTGGCTCGCGTCATATTCAGCTTAATTAAAGAGTTTATTAAAAGTGATAATAAATATTTTAATTATTACATTAAGTGATTTATGAGGCGTATTTCGAAATAATGTACAAAACGTTATGCATATTTCATGAAATTTACCGTTTTGGGCGCCACAGTGACTAACGTTATGACGTCAAACCGCTGACGGTGACGTCATTTTAATTGTTTGGTTTCCGCGTTGTAACGAAGACTTAAGCGTAAGACTGGAAGCCAAACTAGTAGTGTCATATGATATTTGTGTACTGTCATATGATATTTATTTAATGGCATTTTGACACTCCCAGAGAAGCCTTTATGCGATAAAAGTAGATAGATGCTCAAACGACTACGCGTTTTGGACGAAGTTCTAGCAGCGTTTCTTTTCGTATTATCATTTCGTGTGACGTCAGTATTTTAATCTTTTCCCAAATGCAGACGCATTTTGACGTGTTTGCATCAGATACATTTTCAAAACCTTGTTGCAAATCGGAAAATTGCTCAGGATTAGGATAACGTTTTTAAACTCTCCTTAAGATTATATCGAGATGTTCCATGTGTTTCACAAGCCGCTTTCAAAGCCGTCTGCCGCGAATTTGTTGTATGTGGAAAGAGTTAACGGAGACAAGAGAAGGCATGTCTCTACAGACGAAATTTACATGCAAAGCTTTCAGATCAAGGGGAAGATTTTCTTAATATCGTTTAGCCGACCATCTTGAACATGTCAAGAAGATTCGGAAAGTCGCCTCATCGCAGGGTTTTCTAAGTTTGACCGTGAATGATTACAATCAAAGAGGGCTTTTGCACGTGCAATTTGAACAAAAGAATTGAATTAAATTATGTAAAACCCGTTTTCGCGCCAGGCTCGTTCGATTAGTCCAACCATGAGAATTTGAAAATGTGCGACTCGATTGTAGAGTGGATCCGAATCCCTAACACTTCAACCAAACAAATCGAACGAGTCGAACAAATCATGGCGCTTTCAAATATTGTCGTCTTATAATTCCTCCCTGCTTTGAATTTTAAAGCCTCGCCTTTGCGTTGATGTCAACGATGTTGATTAATGATGATTTAATGAAGGAACATCACAGACTTTCTATCTTGTCCGGAGTTTCGATGTATAAGAACCTCTTCACTTGTTAAAAGACCCCTATCGCGGCTTGAAGTACTATTGTTGGATTCAAAACAAACACAACTCGAGAGCCCTTCGGCCTTACAAAGATGTTACCCTTTGTACCACCTATGTTTATCCAATACCTATATTCTGAGTTAAAGAGTGAATGCCATCTTTAAATTCAATTGGAATTTATAAATATTCATGCAATCTTGCACACATTGAAATAAATATTATTGAGTTAATTAATTAGACAAATTGTAAATAACATTGAAGATATCAAAATGATCCACTCGCAAAAAATCTAGTATCTACCTTAATATAAATGTATAAGGAAAAGGATGTCTAAACGATAGAAAATATTTAAATATTCATGAAGCGTTTTCGTAACAAAATATGTAATCATCCATTTTTAACGGTCCTTAAATACACTTCTAAACGAATTCTAATACTGACAACTTGATTTCACAGGAATGGAAAAATAAAAATACATAAAAGTCAAACGTCGGCCATCTTGATTAATGGCAATTCTACATTCTATTCTAGTCAGTCGATGAATCTGATTATATGTAGTATTTTAGCTGGGTTGTTTTGGCATGCAATTAAATCAAACTGTCCGGACATTGGCTATTGTTGTAAAACTGTGTATGCCCAGAGGTCTTCGAAAAGAAGTGAAAACAAAGATATTGAATTCTGTATCTGGTAGTCCCTGCTCTCCTTACAGACAAGCAAATTAAACGACCCATTCGTATCAAAAATTAAGTTTTGTCATAATATTAGTTATCAAAACAGATTTGAAGTGGTGACAAGACAAGTATAATCTTCAAAGCATCAATGCAAAGGTAAATAAAATATCTACACATGAGAGAAAAATTATTAAATGAAGTTGAAGACATTGTATCAAAAGGAATTGTGTGCAATTTCTCTATTTGCAACTACTACTTTCTGGAAAGGATTAATGACAACCAAATATGTACGCGAGCTCAATATCAGTAGCACTGTTTTAAATTGAAAATAAAATAATCACATTCCGTTTATTAAGACATGTGCATTACTTCCCAGAATCTTGAATTCTATTAATGAAGTGTACTGGGCTGGAGCAAGGAGATGGCACACACGTGTGTTCAAATAACTAAGATGTCGTTTATAGGTTTTCTTTAATCATCTTCAATGAAATGATCATTGAAAAAAAGAAAACAATGTCGCAAAGTGGAGCTTTTTCTTTTTTACTTCATATCCTATAATGGCATATATTTATTTACATGTATACAAATAGAGATATATAAATACATTTAAATACAAAATGGGAAAGCTATTGTAGAAAAGACATGTATGTCGAGAAATTGAAATGCACCTTCTAATTTAAATCAAAATGAATCGGTAAGCTAATTAGTACGTCCACTCTTGTTTTCGTGAACAACATTGACGAAATAATGTCATAAGATGTTTACAGGTCATTATTGCATTTGCTATTTAAACATTTAGCAGGGACACAAACCGTTCTATTGTAATACAATTTGCATCAGTATTCCACCAAACAACTTTTCTTTCTGATTCGCAGACCATTAAGGAGAAGTTTCATTCTTTCTAACGATCGTCTCCTAATTATGGGTTTACAATTCACATCTTAAGGCCACGGAAGGTACAATTTCGTCGTAACCTCGGGTAAACGGCCGCCATTGTTAACTATCAATATCACGTGACACCAGTAATCGGAAACCGGTGTTTACATAAAAAACAGCCGCTGTATGTCGTCCCTGTCACCGCATATCGAAACAAGCGTTTGTGAGAGACTGACGAGCATTTGAGAGGGCGTGACTGGAGACTGTTATTAGAGCTATTAAACTAAAGACTTCGTCAATGGCTAATAATATCCTTCCAGGGTATTTAATCCTTACCTTCAGTGGTCCTGGCTTTTTCTGTTTAGTGATGACAAAATAAGAGAAGAATGGAGAAGGAAAAAGAGTAAATTGTTTTTGAAGAGCAGAGGCGTCTGTTTACATAACATTTACTGTTCTATCATATAGAAAAGGTGTTATCAAGATACATGCACATATAATTAGGTAATTTTTCGTTTCTTTGATATCAAACGCGCGTACGTGTAATCTTACAAACAAAAACACCCCTTTCAGATGCAGATATTCTCGACTCTTTGAAGCTACGATTGTTGATAAATACACCTATTTAACATCTAGTATAGACAAATATGTTATTAGGCGTTAAGAAAATGTAATATTTCGTAAAAGGATTTTTTTTTTATTTGATTGGGGTTTAATGTTGTTTTCAAGACAATTACAATTTTTTCACACCAGTACATCACATAATCAATTTTCCAAGCAACTGGCTGCTTATCCATATAGACTATTAGCCCATTTGTGGAAGACGAATGACGCTTGTCACAGTGACTTTTTTAAAACGTCGGAAAGGGCTAATGTTCCAACCCAAAACCTCTTAATTGACAGCCCACGTCGTCGCTACCGACTGAGCTACCGGGGCTCGGCTTGTATGAAAACAATGATAATATTCCCTCGATGTCTCTAATCAGCTCTCTAACAGACCATGGTGGGAAGATACTGTTAAAGGATCTGAACGCAAGATGGAGATCACAATTTTTAAATGTTGAAAATATTGCTAATAGCGACAACAAAGTAAGTAATAAGTAGATCAGAACTGTCGTGGCAGTAAATGCTGCAAAAATGTCATTTGAAGTTATGAGAATTTACAAAGTGTATTTACTCAGTAAATATGAAGCATACATTACACGATCAATCTTTAGATGTTTATTGTACTGGAAAATGAAATTATTACTCTAATTTTATCCCAGAATTATAATTCTAGTTTTAAAACTTTGACTATACTATCTATTTTCTGGAGTTCAGCACCTTTAAAGTCAGTTTAGTTGTAGAAAGAGACGAATATACTTTTATAAGTGACGTTTACACCAGTCAATGGCCAGTCATAACTGCGATGTACCGAAACACCAATTGAGGTATTTGTCATTTTGCGAATATGAACCACCGATCAGTCACTCACGAGTCCACTGCAATACCGACATGGTTTAGTAGCTTCAAATCCGGGACTTTAATTGGAGCTCCATTTATTAATGGATGTACTATGACTGTAACATATCTCACCGCCAAAAAAAGATGAAAGATGAATGGTAAAATTCATTAATGAACCTTTGTGACGCGTGCTACATAATATTTGCATGAATCATAAATAATACCCTACCGTGAACATTATAAGACCGATTATCGTTAAAGCGTATCAAACTTAATAGTTTTCTAATCCAATAAAACGAATAATGATTTTTGTTCATTCATATTTTTTTTCTCTGCTTCGAATACGCTCAAGATTTCTCATACATTCACAAACCATCACTTGTAACTTATGATAACTATCTATCTGCAAAAAATAAAAACCAGGACGGTCTTTTTGTTATATTTTTTATTTGAGTTTTACGCTGTTTTCAACTTTATTTCAAGTAGATCACGGCGATAATTCAAATTATTCATGATCCCCGGATAAGCAAACAAGTACTAAGGCTAGAAAATCTGCCTTGCCTGGGGCACTCCAACATGACCGATGCGGCTTAGGATCGAACCCAGGATACGCTACATGGAACGACTTGGTCACGATGGATTCCTGTATTTAATGTTCAAAGAATTTCAGAATATTGTATTTTTTGTTTGTTTTGTTATTGTTGTTATTTTTTTTGTCTGTTATTGTTGTTATTTTTTTGGATATATGCAAGGGTTATTAAATTCTCTATCATTACAACTTTAACTTTTTCACTGCCGACTTTCACAAAGTCGACTATTACTATTTCAGGAACCACTCCATTTTTCGTCCAACAGTAAATGTAGTAAACTTTTATTTATTTGCAAACAACGAGACAGCTCATAACGAGCTGTCTCACCCGACTATGCATTGTTTGCAAAAAGACTATAATTGCCATTGGCAGCGAAATAGTTAAGAAGTGATGTATTTGTAAACCATATTAAAATAATACTAAACAAGGTAATAGTCCTGAAACTGTTTGTACCTGTTTTGTGATTACGATATATATTTAACCCTTTCCCACATACATCATATCTACAGCAGACTACTTGGAGAATAACTAATTAAAAATACGGAAAAATATCTATAAATGTAAATATCATTATTGAATAAAGTTTAAAACATTATGACAAAGGGGCTAATTTTGAGCAATTTCTCCTTTTGCCACAATGTTTTCAAAAGGCTTTTGCTGTAGTGGCGTCAGAAAGCGTCTGTATTTGGGAAAGCTTTCATTGCGTATCCTCGCGATTTCCGTTCTTTTAAATAACGACAAGCGATGACGTTTTAAGTTTCCCCGTCCACCTGAGAAGCAGTTTGTTTCCGTAATTATAAATTAACAGTTATTCGTTTGACTTTCTTTTCAGGTGTTAACTACCTTTGATGAAAGTTGACGCCAGACACATGTGCCTTCTGTATTAACGTGGCGACACCTAAAGCGTTAGCTCGTGAATACGTTTTCGCGTTCAAATTACAGAACGTGATGGAAGACTCTCTGTGGTTCTGGGAAAAATCATGCTTGGTTCAAGATTACAAAATGTACCCTATATCTCTCTATTAACTTATTAAGATAAAGAGATATCTCTCTTAAAAGAGCACGTTATCTTCAATTATAGACATCTCGCTAAACTAGAGATACGTCTCGTTAAGCTAGCGAGATATCTATGTAAGATATAGAGATATCTATCTTAATTAGAGATATGTCGCTGTAAGAAAGAGTGATATCTCTGTGTCTTAGAGAGATACATCAGGAAATAAAAGATATCTTCAATAAAAAAAATATCCTATAAAGCAAGACATCACTCTTATTTAGAGAGACATTTCTCTATTTTATAGAGATATCTCTTTTCTATTTTATAGAGATATCTCTTTTCTATTTTATAGAGATATCTATCAAGTTTAGAGAGAATAAATAGTAAAACGGCCTTGTCATACGCTATACTACTCTTGTTATGCATTGTTCAACGGGGGAGGGAGGTCGTGAGTTCGATCCCCGGCCGTCTCATTTCAAAGACTTTAAACATGTAATGGCTGCCCTCCTTGGCGCTCAGTGTTGCGGGGTTAGCATTACGACTGATTGACTGGAGTCAGCATAAACTGACCAATACACTCGGAACTCCTCGGGTAATTCCGTCATCCTTCATCATCATTCATCACCGAGGTGCTTCAAATGTGACTGATAGTACTGGACACTAACCCAGAAAACGCCGTGATATAACTGAACAATTCTTGAAAGAGAGGTTTAAGCACAGAACGATCAATCCATTCGCATGAACATCATTGATGCATATGGAAAAGAGACTTGACCACGACTACACTCTATAAAGATTCTATATGATCATTATGTGTTATTCAATCGGATTTTCCCAATGTTGATAGGCTTCAACGATAGTTTAGAATTAATTCAAGTCACGTTAAGATTTAGGTCCAAAGGCGAATGTATTTACCATAAAAAGTATTATAACGCGAATAGAAACGTTGGACTAACTGTAAACACGATTCAAACAACTTGAACTGAGCCGTTCCACGAGAAAACCAACAGTGTGGACGCTGCGTAATGTATCGACCAAGAGCAGTCCACGCGGGCTAATCCGGACCGACACCTTCCGTCTCAGGAGGATAGAGATATATAGTAATGATTCATGGAACAGAAAATACACAGGAGGCAAACATTATCTGCCAGAGTTGGGCTGATCCGGGTCGATACTTTACGCATAGTCCACAATGTTGGTTTTCTCGTGTGACAGCTCATATTTAATCAAGCAAACATTATTGTCTATGAGTTGTCTGGGCAGGTTCCTTTGCTGGTATTTCAGCGGACAATGGCGCTTCCTTAATACGTCAAAGGGGAGGAATTTTACAGCTTTGATTGTAAAACTTAAAAGGGGCAGATTTCTGGAAATTAAAACTAAATTGTTCCGTTTATAAGGTTTGATTTCGTAGCTAAGAATCAGCCTCAAAAGCATTCCGTAAGATATTAAAAAAAAAAAATCCCTTATAAAATTTCTTAATCGGTAACAAATGCGGATCACGTGACTTCAACTTGTCTTTGATTCCAGTTTATGATTGCACAGTTGGTGGGGATAAGAAAATACTCATATTTATATATTTTTGTATTTAAATAATGCGATAAATATACATTTATTTAAAAACTGCACCAACAAAAAAATTCGCTACTTAAAATGCCGTATACTAACTGTTTGCAGAAACTATATATCAATTAACTGTTAGAATTAAGGGAAAATAAAGCAAAAAGTCGTAATTGAACAAAATCGAAAATACTTTCTCTTATTTCATGTCGTAAAACTTGAAAGGTTCGTCTGCCGAAATGTCGTAAAAATTGACGTCACGGCAACGACACGCCTCTGTAAAACTGTAAAAGTGGAATTGAAAATTTAGCCATAAAAATTGCAATATTCACCCAATATAAATCGGCTTCCTGTGCGACATCAATCGGAGGATAACAGTAAACTTGGTCGAAACCCGGATACTTTTATCGTAATGTTATTACCATTAACCAACCATATTCTGGGGGTAATTTTCTAATTTCGTTTTACATAGTAAGCGTTTTCAGAGATTTTACCAATACAAAATGTAAAATAATTACCTGTCAGTTATTCTTTTAGTATTGAATAAAATAGATATATGCACGGTAATACGGTTTATTAAATTTCAGATTCTTTAGAGGGCCGTAAGTCCGAAGGCTTGTGGTCACACTCGTGGTCAGACAAAATGTGTTAGGGTTGGGTCCAGAGATTGAAGTAGGTGAAAGTAAGAAAGAAAAAATCCGAGATTTTGCAAATACAAATGTAAAACAATGACCAGTCAGTTATTCTATTAGTATTGAATAAGATACATATATACATGGTTATACGGTTTATTAAACTTCAGACTCTTTAGAAGTCCGTAAGTCCGAAGGGTCGTGGTCACACTCGTGGTCAAACAGTACTATTTTGTAATATTTACCAATATGTTGCAATGAACATGGTTCGATCAACTGTAAACTGTAATATTTCTCTGTTTTGCCAATAAAAATATAATTTTAAAAGATACATACAACAATAATGGATTCATTGATTGACCAACATTAGCTCGATTATGTTTAAAAAGTCTTTGTCGATTAAAAAGGTAAAACGAATAATGAACAATGCCAACCAAGTTGGCATCAATACCGTCTGAACTTTGATAGACCGTAGACGGCTTTTCGCCCCATTTGTCCTTTAGCCGACAAATGATCCGTAATTTCATGGCGGTCTCGAGGCAGTAACTAAGAGCAAACTTGTGTCAATTTTCTACATCCTTGCCCTTCAAACAGAATCCCCGACTGCGCGCGCCATTGTCGTCCGTTTCCGGTCTCAGTTACTCCACGCGCTTGTCGTCTATGTTAACACTAACTCGGAAATGGGAAAGCTTTTTATTGTACACAATTCTAGGGCGAACGTGAAATAAAATGTACAAAAGCGAACTCGAGAAAAGGCAGCGTTTTCAATAGATCGCCATTAGCTGCGTGTTCAAGCGTTCGTGTAATTTTGATGTAAGCTAATTCGCAATCCTTGTCATCAAGCGATTGCTTTTGTTTTGGCCACCATTTTAGTTCATTCTTTCTGAAGCCGCTTTTATTTTCTTCTTTGAAACGTTCGTTCTTTTATGTAAATGAATGGTTGATAAAATTGATCGGGATGAGTTCAGTGTCCGACGCGTTTAGTTTTTAAAACATAATAGTCGTTGTTCTAGATACAGAATCTAGGTTTTGTTATAAAACTGTTATACCCGGAAATGTTCACGGCTGCCTATACATGTATACTGGCCGTCGTCTATCTTACCATCATTATTCTCAGACAACCAGCTATCTATCCATACACACTGAATGTGTAAATTTTAATATGAGTATAGGTGCTACCTATTTCGGGTAAACATTTATTAACTTTTGTGATCGGTAACTGCAATTAGCCCCTTGCACGATCAGTTATTTACGTCAATTACGAATCCTACCGACCTAAGCAAAGAAAATAAAAATCATCATCAGGTTAAGCTTATATTTAGCTTTAAAATATAGCCAAGATTTTAAATCCATGAAATTTTGATGACAGGTACAACAAATAATCAACTTGCCCTTCATAAAGTACTTCAAATAAAACGATTCCATAATTTACGGAACTTCATTTGTAAAGAGTCAAACTAACGTTTCCTATACTTTCTGTCGTTACCTTTTGGTTATTTATTCATCATTTGCATTACGCTAATAGAATGACGTCATAGTATGACGTCATATTACAGGTAATTGGATTTGTAACTACCGGAAAGTCAAAAAACCCTTATAAGTTATTATTTGAACTCGTTTAAGAGATAGACGACGAGTGTTATTAAACGGAAATTATCACACATATAATTAAAAATGCTCGTTCCTTATCATATTTAATTATTTCCTCTAGAAGTTTTTTTTGTTTCGATATTTTCTTTTCATCCAATCAAAACGTCGCAGAATCGTGACTGCATCGACAAATCCACTCTGGACACACTTTTTCGAAAGACGGTATAGAAAAGTTTTGCAAAGTTCATACACATTCCCTATTGACGGGAAACATCGTCGTATTACTCATGCTCGATGCCTGCTGTCTGGAGACGTAAGTGGTAGTCGTGCCGGTTGTGTGGATAAACCCCAAAGGCAGAATTTGCTCATCACGGAATTTGAACCCATGACCCCTTGTACGAGAAGTCGTTGTTCTACCATTGTACTACTGACTTTCATAAGAGCTTCACAGGACAGCATAACTCGTAGGATGGGGAATACTTGTTGTAAATCAAAACTAAACATTTTTGAAAGGTAACCGACAGTGTGACAGTAAAAACTAAAGCTCCCCTGGAACACAGTCCCGGTGTGCTAAATATAAATTGATTTAGATCAATTTGATGTCCCTGTGACTCTTGTGTTGAAAATTACTATCAAGCTCATTATCCAAGTTATATTGCAACCGTCTAGTTAATTAGATCTAATTCACAAAGCGTGCCTAGCTACCAAGATAATAAATTCCGGTAATGGCTAAAACCAGAACATCCTTTTATGGTCTTATTGCGGTCGTCCTATTATTGAAAAAAAAAATCATTTATACCTGTAAAAGTTGACGATTAGTTGTCTCAATTTTAAACGGTTTCATTACCAGGGAAAAGAAGTCGTAAATCTGGTAAACGTCAGGTATTTCACGAATCTTTTATGCATCATTTTGTACGGTCAATGCTTTGATGAAAATAAAGCGAGGCTTCGTTGTCTTTCTAACTACGGATGCTGCGATTTTAAGTACTTGCATGAACTCTGATTTTCATCCTTGAATGCTTGGGAGGGGTCGCAACGTTTCGAGTTAAATCAAGTAGAATGCCGAAATAGCACAGACTGTTTATGAGTTAACCCCTCTCCAACATTTCAATAAATGTGCATCAGAAGACTTTGGAAACATCTAGGGATAATCATTGAAATTCGTAATAACTGATCGTATAATTATCGAAAACAATGTTGAAAACAGAAGTTGTCTGCTTCAGAATCGTGGGAAAGCATCTGTATGTTGTAAAGAATTTTTATGAACAGTTTAAATCCGTTCTCACAGCATACACACGCAGTCGTATCTTAGACCACCACGTTCACTGTTAACCATTTCCCACATACAAATGCTTTCTGACGCCTCTGCAGCGTACGAATTTGAAACAAGCAATTTCTCCATTTGCCACAATGTTTTCAACTGATTTTTTTTAGGAATTATACCTTCATTTATAATTATTGTCCATGTTTTCAAAGTCGTCTGTAGATTTGTTGTATGTGGGAAAGGGTTAGATAAAGCGAATTTAGTTTAAACATATTATATTTCCATTATTTACATCATTTAACATATACAATACTTTGGATCTGGACGATAATGCATCTTCAGATATAAATAAATAAATAACAACTAAAAATAACTGACAAAGTGTTTCAGTGTTTCCAATAAATCTAATTGATAAAACAGCAGTTAGGACTACGACAAAACTGTTCACTAGCAAATTCTCCAGACCAGACCAGACATTGGCCGCCTATATATTATATATCTAGGTGTAACTTCCGATAAAAATAAATATTAAGTTAGCGCTCTAGATAAGGGGCACTTTTCTTGTTCTAAAATTCCTATTTCATACTCAAACCCTATGTTGTGGGTATTCAAAAGTATCGTCGCACTAAGACAATTCATATGGGTACCCATAACGTAGAATTTGGTAATAAGGGAGATATTGTGGTGAAAAGACCAGTGTATCTAGTCTTCTGTAAAAATTAGTTCCATCCCGTTCACAGGCTCTAGTTTTTGTCTCATTCACGCATGAGCCCAACCCTGGTTACCAGTCTTGACACGAACCATCTCTTACCACTATACCACAGAAGCAGTTTGAAAAGAAATAAATGTAATTTTAATTGTGAATTGAGATAATTAAGTTGTCGCTAACTGACATATCAAAAGGTTCCACGTACGTTTTTATACACATTGTTCAATGAAAAATGTGACAAGCAAACAGAGGAAAAACACATCGTGTCACGCAAAAACATGTATTTGTTAGGACAAATGTTTAACACGGGGTTTTGAGGTTTTATAACTTTGTAAATTTCGACAATTTTTTTTTCACAAACTGGAATTTATTATGTATCTATGCATTTGACCAGTTTAATTTGACGATTAGTGACGTTGCTTTTGAGGCCCCCAACCATGATGAAACACGAATGTTACGTACAACCCAGCTGCTTAGTGAGTTTGCATGGTAATTCTGTTTACTGTAAGAGTTTATTACCTTTCTTCTAAACCTGAAACATTATTCGTCGGCGGTTGTTTTGGTGTTCTGTCAACATTGACATCACTTTTTGAGCGTCTGGTTGGAATTGTTGAAAGACACGTTGGTGCCCAAGAGCATACTTTCAAGCGTCTATGCGACACTTCAAATTCGTTTTGGGTGAATCTGACACATCCGCACACTCATGCTTAAGTCTTCGTTGTCCGCATTTATTAAGTTGTGTCCAGGAATTGCGACCATACTTGTATACAATTAGAGACCAGCGGAACAAATATATGCTGTTGACAAATAGCCCCTGAAGAATGTCTGACAAACTGTGTACAAATCGGTATCAAACCGCAAGGATGCGCAACCAGTTATTTATTTATCTACCTACGCCTGTCACACATGATCGACCAATTGTTTTCTAGTTGCATGACTCAGATATATATATATCCCTTTCCCACCTGCAGGTGCATTTTGACACAATAGCAGCAGTCAACTTTTGAAAACATTGTGGCCAAAGGTGAAATTGCTCATGGTGAGCAATTTCACCTTTGGCCACAATGTTTTCAACTTTATTTAACAATTCAGCTTTATTTTATGGAGATTTTTTCAGGTTTTTGTCACTATGATTTCAAAGTCGTCTGCTGCAGATTTTTTGTATGTGGGAACAGGATATACAATGTCATCCTCATAAATAAAGGTATACAGCAATAATAAGCAGAGGTATAGATAAACCTGATTTTACCACACTGTATCTCTCTTATTACCAAATCAAACACTGACATACAGACGATTATTTTGAGTACCCACAACACATGGTGTTAGTGTCAAATAAGGATTTCAGAACGCATTTTATCTAGAGCCTTGGTGTATAGATATAGTTCCCTAAGTGAGTATGTGTAATTGTTGTCAAAAGAATGAGAAGTATTGGTATCCCATTAGATTCAGGATGTTTACAATCCAGACACTGTTCTTGATTTATTGATTGATAATTTGGTGTTCTATACGCGGCTTTTAATATTTTACAGTTATACCACGTTGTTCCTTGAATAAGACATCAGTACTATTGGTATATTTATCCTGACACCAGTCAGCCAGTCGTAGTAATGCTAAACCTGCAACCCTGAGCGCCAAGGAGAGCAGCCATTACTACCATTTTTAAAGTATTTGGTTAGACCCGGTCGGAGATCGAACCCGCTAACTCGCGCTCCCGAGGCGGACGCTCCACCACCACCTACCGAGGCGGACGCTCCACCACCACCTACCGAGGCGGACGCTCCACCACCACCTACCGAAGTGGTATAATAATAAGATAGAATGATAGCCCAAGTGAGCTTAAACACGGGTTGCCTCATGCGTTGACAAGTCACACATAGTTGAGTCACGACATATGCAAAAAACCACCCCGATGATTCAGATGTTTGAGAATTAATGGCAGTTACACTGAAATTGCATTGTTATACCCTGGATTTTGGTTATAAACGATCTCGAGAGACTTTCAGGGTGTTTATATATGTCTAGATGGAGAACCGCGAGGATCTCTATGGCAGTTACACTGAAATTGCATTGTTATACCGCGGGTTGTGGTTGTATAAACGATCTCAAGGGACTTTCAGGGTGTTTATATATGTCTATATGGAGAACCTTGACGATCTTGAAGGCAGTTACACTGAAATTGCATTGTTATATCCTGGATTTTGGTTATAAACGATCTCAAGAGACTTTCAGGGTGTTTATATATGTCTAGATGGAGAACCTTGAGGATCTTAAAGCCAGTTACACTGAAATTGCATTGTTATACCCTGGATTTTGGTTATAAACGATCTCAAGATACTTTCCGGGTGTTTATATATGTCTAGATGGAGAACCTTGAGGATCTTGGTGACAGTTACACTGAAATTGCATTGTTATACCCTGGATTTTGGTTATAAACGATCTCAAGAGACTTTCCGGGTGTTTATATGTGTCTAGATGGAGAACCTTGAGGATCTTGGTGACAGTTACACTGAAATTGCATTGTTATACCCTGGATTTTGGTTATAAACGATCTCAAGAGACTTTCCGGGTGTTTATAGATGTCTAGATGGAGAACCTTGAGGATCTTGGTGACAGTTACACTGAAATTGCATTGTTATACCGCGGGTTATGGTTATATAAGCGATCTCGAGACATTTCCATGATCTGATGTTGTATATATGTCAAGATAGTGAAACTCGTAACCCCCTTCCCATATACAACACAATTGCAGCAGGCGACATTAAAATAAAAAACATGGACAAACTATGAAAAAACCCATCTGTGAACGAAAGTATGATAATAGAGTATAGCTGCAAACATTGTGTCAAAAAGAGAAAATGCTTATCATCGTCTGCTACAAGGGCGTCAGAAAGTGTATTAACCCTTTCCCTCATACAGCAATTCTGCAGCAGAGGACTTTGAACGTATTTTGTCAAAACATAGAAAATCTCCATAATTGAATGGATAACCTATGACAAAAAGTGGAAAACATTGTGGCAAAAGGAGAAATTGCACGTTTTGTGCAATTTCTTCTTTTGTCACTATGTTTTCAAAAAGCCGTCTGCTGCAGAGACGTCGGAAAGCGTCTATATGAGGGAAAGGGTTAAAGGGAGAAAATGCTTATCACGACCAAATTCTCCTTTTGCCACAATGTTTTCAAACACTCGTCTGCTACAAAGGCGATAGAAAGCGTCTTAATACGGTAAAGGGTTAAATCAGACTGCGCATGTCCCGGGATTGGTTAAACACGTGACGTGGCTCAATTTGAGGATCCATTTTAGCATGGCGTACTGAAAGTAGTCGTTCAGTGAGGTACAGACAAGAATAGACGACAAATGACGTATCCAATTTCAAACTAATAAAATTCAATTGCTGGTGTTTATTTACAAGCATTTAACCAGCTCACAACCTAATTTGCAATGTTTAGACTGTGTCAAAATATTTATTACTCTATTGTATAAACCACAAGACGTTTTGAATTGACGAAGGTATGTGGGATCATTCGCTGGGGTAAGATGGAGTAATATTATGACTTGATATAAATGTTTTAACCGTTTCCCACATACAGCAAATCTGCAGCAGACGAATTTGAAAACTTCTGAGCGAAATAACGAAATATCTCCATAAATGAAAAGCATAACTATGTATACAGAATAAAAGTTTTTAACATTGTGACAAAAGTAGAAATTGGTCGTTTTGAGCACTTTCTCATTCTGTCACAATGCTTTCAAACGTCGTCTGCAGCACGTCTGAAGCGTATACTATATGCGGCAAATGGTTACTTTTAAGCAAGATAAAACTTTCTGGATGTACAAATATATTTGCTTTCATGAATTTGAAATCGGCCACCGAATGTTTAGAAAAAACCTACAACAATCAACTGGGCCATTAACATATACAGGCGTGTTCGGATGCCTTTGCAGCAGACAACATTTCCTTTGTAAACGAGCCATTTCTCCTGTATTACTAACCAGGCGTTTTTGACGTCGTCTGCTGCAGATTTGTTGTATGTGAGAAAGGGTTAAAGACTAATAACAAAATTGCAAAGTCTCTTTCAGAGATATTTGACTAAAGGATATAGGGCGCATTCTGAAAATTAACACTGTTCATACTAAGTATTGCATATTCAAATATCAAAGTTGTACAATCAAAAAAATATGAAGGCAGTTGACATGCTTTCGAATTTGTGGCCATAAATTATCATTTGAAACAGATAGATATTTAGGAATCGAACGAAGTATTAGAAAATCACAAACTAATTTGAAATCAGAAAATAGTTTTCTTCCTCCGTGTGTGAACTATAGACTCATATGCAAATAATATCTTTCAACATCACGGTCTTTTTATCTTTCCATGTATTAACTTATTATCTTCAAACAGTAAACCCAGTCCAACTGATTATTTTAAAACCATCTGAGACAAGATAATAATACAAGTATATACATCAAACGTAGGTATATAGATATAATTAAGAAAGTGAGTATCATTTGCTAATTTATATATACATGTACTATCAATTCATTCTAAGCTGCTTAACTTATTGCTTTTTCTCTTTCATGCAAGCTTTATATAATATAAGTACCTTTGTATACTTATCAATTGAATGGATTTTTGAATCATTTTCTTTCCTGGTATATATTTCTTTTTGACTTTGTTATCAAAAATGTGTTATATGTTTGTGGTATGTTTGACATAATTGCCCCCTTTCCAGAACAAACCCTATCTATTTGTAAATGACCAAATGGCAATAGTATTTCCCTCCTTTCTATCTGCTGTTGGTGTTACAGAATATAAACGTACGGTACTGTTAAACCATCCAGGAAACACCGTGATATATAGGCTGATATAACTATTGTTTCAAACCTGTCTTGCGATACTACGTACCAAAAGAGGATATACTAGCACATAGCTATATATACTCGAATATCGCATAAATCGAGCCATTTCCTACACGTGTTTATTTTATTCAGTGTGAAAGCCTGTGTTTTCTCGGGAGGACCCTTCTCCGTGACGCAGTTCCGACGTCCGTAAATTGTTTATGACATTTGGAGCCGTTTGTACACGCTGGGATCCACCATTGTTGGGTTCTCTTTCCTAAATGATGTACCGCCATTCATACGTCGTGTGAAATATTAATAATAACAATTTCGTCTGACAAAAACGGCGGACATAATAAACCCTATCAGTTTCCTTTTGCCAGCGGCAGAACGCTCGCGTATGTTTTGTCAGTTGTTTGACAGACTTTAGACCGTATTCGTCATACACAGGAACCATCTTGATACGATATCTCCAAACATGGAGGCAATATAGAATTGTATTGTATTGTATTGTATTGTATTGTACTACTTTCGGTTATTAAGATATAGTAAAGACCACAACATTCCTAAATACAGATATTGATAGTAAGCTGTCTGCAATGAAGTACAATTAGAATCTAGAAATATGTTGAAATGCCTTTGATGTGGAAGACAATGGTGTTGTGGTGCAGTGGTAGAGCGTCAGCCTCTCGTACAAAAGGTCTTGGGTTCGAATCCCGCGATAAGCGTGTTTAGCCTTTGGAATTTTCCACACAAATGGCGCAAGTACTGGTTAAGTCTGTAGGAAGCAGAAACCAAACGTGATTCATAAATTAAATTAATTAATTAAAATAAATAAGTTTAAACTAAACTATGCACTTAATCTTCAAATTATATCAAATCAAACCTGTTTAATGTTATTTCAGTATATGTAATCATTGCATTGTTGCCTGGGTATTCATAATTCACAGATTATGTTTTATATCGTGAGTATGGGCCGGTGGCCTACATTACACCACGGTGATGTGGTGGCTAGATCCTCCGCGAGAGATCAGGGTTCGATCCCCGATCGTGTTTTACTTAGAATTTATATTGGTATAATTGGTTTCCCAGCTTTACGCACAAGGTTGTGGGGGGAAGCTTGTGCCATGATATTAGAGTTGTTGACAATAAAGTAGAATCAACGTAAGAATAAGTATTATTCAATAGAGATTAAGCATTGTGACCAAAGGAGAAATTGCTCATCATACGATTTTTTTCTTGGGTCACAATGTTTTCAAATGTCAATAGACCAATGACTGAAGCAATTTCATACCCACTTCAACGTTAAAATAAAATATGTTCGACTAAATAAGAGGGAAAATGTTTGATTCAAGATAACGAACCGAAAGGTGTTGAAGAAAGCTGAAGATGTGGAAAACCTAATCGAAAGGGACAGTTAATAAAGGCATTAGACTTTAAGTCGTGTCTTTAAATATCCCCAATCCTTACCGCACGGTATATAGAAATGGTACCGTCTAAACACAACGATTTGTAATTGTTTTAATCGATTATCGAATTGATTAATCTATCTATATTGGAGATGTTAGGACAGTGAAATAGACAATTCAGAAAGCTTAAGTAATTGACCAAAGCTAACGCTTCACTGTTTATTTGTCAACATACACCACACATCTATGAGTTACAGAGATGTCATTACGACGCTAAATCGTCAGATGTAGGATTTATGATTAAAAAGAGAGCTAAAGTCTTTCAAGTGGTTTTCGGTTTTGAATACCAATATATGGTTTCTAAGAGATATTTGGAAAGATATGTCTTTGCTTTATTGACGGGGATGGTCTGACATTCAAGCGTCTACATAGATATTTGAGACGATTTTGTCTGTTTAGAATTACAAGCAACTTAGAGTCCAAAGACCAACACCGCCTGCAGATACCTTTAAAATGAAATGTTAAACCTTTCCAACATACAGACGCTTTCTGACGCATCTGCAGCAGACGACGTTTGAAAACATTTCGTCAAAAGGAAAAATTGCTTATAATGATCAATTTATCATTTTGTCATAATGCTTTCATCTCTATTCAATAGTAATACTTCAATTATAGTATAGTTGTAAGCTGCAGCTTTGTTGCATATAGGAAAGTGTAAATATTGGTAGGTTATCAAATAACTGCATCCGATGAAAACCAAATTAACAAATAGTATGAAAAAGGAAAAGTCGTTATGCAGTACATGTACGAATATGATAATATGGATATATACAATGCTATATAAAGAGATGTACTGCTTTTCTGTTTATACATGCGCTTCATTGGGTTGTGGCATCTTCATTATTCGAGCACAAAAAAACCTGTTAAGTGCGTTTTGGAATCGTGTGAGATTTCTGATTGCAAGGATTACACTAGGTTCCTTAGACATTTATATTCTTACATCAATGATAGTTCGAGCATTAATCTTTCTGTGTCATGTTAAATATCGATATCTAGCTTAGCTTGGAGCCTAAGACTTTCAAAATGAAACTTTCGGAAGAGTCCGAGCTATGTTCGTCTGCGATACCATTATGGACATAATATGCCGTATGCTTAGTATAAATAACGTTCTCTGTGGCGTCAAACATGGACACTCACAGAAAAGGCCTTTTATATTATCAGTGGTAACGTTTGGCACAGTTTATAACACAGATTGCCTTCATCCGGATTTTAGCAATGAGCAATTGTTCTGACAGTATGTGGCTTTACATCTGAAAACACGTCGTAAATAACACTTGGTAGATTTATCGCGGCGAATGTATATATACATAAGTGAACGCAGACTCGAACTTGCATCCACTATAACAAACGTCGAAGCACATCGATACTGGGTTATTTTGCTTTTTATATACATATGTGAATTATAAATTCATCGTTGGGCCACATTTTTCTTTGAAAAAGTTCAAACGTATGTCTGAGGACATAGCCCGTTGTGAAAGGGGTCCAGTCCGGTATCGGTATGTATACATACAGCATGTCCCCCAGATCGAGTTACAGCTAAAGTTACTAATTAAGACTCATTTTGTACGCTGCTTTTAATATTTTGTTTTCCAACAATTGAAAATATTTTAATAGGTTAACGGGGTCTGGTCTTTATCCGGCTAACCCTTTCCTTTGACAGATAGTCTGTCTTTTCCAATTGCTCTGATGCCGGAAAGTTCAGAAAAGAAAATACTGTCGGAAAATGACGAATAGTTCATTTAGCAATTTCTCCTTTTCACACAATGATTTTTTTTTTATTTGCTCTTGAAATTATATTTCCTTTGCTGTGATACTTGACCATACTTTTCCTAAGTTTTAGATTTCGAACTGTCCAAAATAGATAGCATGCAGCGGGGTAATAGGTAGCTTGGATTGGTCTTTATCCGTTTAAAAGGAGGTACTTCAAAACGAAGATTATATCTACAAAGACCATGCTTTTTAAATAGAAGGAAATATAATTATATACCCGACTTTATAAAGGCTGTTTGTAGTATCCTACTTTTGTAGCATCCTACTTTTCCTTTTTTCTGTGTATGTTACTTTATATATATATTTATATATGTGATCAGAACAAGAGATATTTCTTTTAGGAACAACAGTATTTTGTTGCTGGTATTGACCAAGATACTTGACTTGGCAGGGAACAACTTTCAAAAGGATTTGTTCATATCAACTTCAGACATACCCCTTGTATATTAACCTGTCGCTTGTAGAAAACGTGATGTTGTCAGTTTATATCTAAATTAATATTTATAGTGTTCGCTGGCCTATCAGTCACGTGGCAGTGACAGTTTAATTTGCAGGAGGTATACACGGATTATATGTACATACACATTATACATTGATGTATCGTAGGAAGTATACGCAGATATATGTATATACACACACTATTCATTGGTGTATTGTAGGAGCAAATACACATATATATGTATACATGTATATACACACACACACACATACATAATACATTGATGCATTGTAGGTGGAATATACACAGATATATGTATATTCACACTATACATTGATGTTATGTAAATGCACAGATATGTGAATGTACACACTATACAGTGATGTAGTAAAGGACGCAGAATGAAGACACAGATACATGTATATACACACACTATACATTGATGTATTGTAGGAGCAAATACACAGATATATGTTAAAATACACTATACATTGATGTATTGTAGAAGCAAATACACATATATATGTATAAACACACACTAAACAGTGATGTTTTGCAGAAGGAATATACAGATATTCGTATTTACAGTTAGGTATACACAGATATATGTATATACACACATTATACGTTTATTGAATGTTAATACTGCACATTGCTGTTTTGTAGGAGCAAATACACATATAAATGTATATACACACACTATACATTGATGTATTGTAGGAGCAAATACACAGATATATGTATATACACACACTCTATACATTCATGTATTGTAGGAGCAAATACACATATATGTATATACACACACTATACATTGATGTATTGAAGGATGAATTCAGATATATGTATATACACACATTTTATATCGATGTATTGTAGGAGGAATACACATTTCACATTGATGTATTGAAGGAGGAATACACAGATATATGTTTATACACACATTTTACATCGATGTATTGTAGGAGGAATACACATTTCACATTGATGTATTGAAGGAGGAATACACAGATACACATTTTACATTGATGTATTGTAGGAGGAATACACATTTCACATTGATGTATTGAAGGATGAATTCAGATATATGTATATACACACATTTTACATCGATGTATTGTAGGAGGAAAACACATTTCACATTGATGTATTGAAGGAGGAATACACAGATACATGTATATACACACATTTTACATCGATGTATTGTAGGAGAAATACACATTTCACATTGATGTATTGAAGGAGGAATACCCAGATACATGTATATACACACATATTTTACATCGATGTATTGTAGGAGGAATATATAGATATTCGTATTTACAGTTAGGTATACACAGATATATGTATATACACACATTATACGTGTATTGTATGTACATACTGCACATTGATGTTTTGTAGGAGGAATACACATATACATGTATACACACACACTATACATTGATGTATTGTAGGAGCAAATACA
Organism: Serripes groenlandicus; assembly: GCA_031761405.1. NCBI lineage: Eukaryota > Metazoa > Mollusca > Bivalvia > Cardiida > Cardiidae > Serripes > Serripes groenlandicus. The sequence goes on from JASEVX010000002.1 coordinate 35,671,320, forward strand.
CATATATGTATATACACACACTCTATACATTCATGTATTGTAGGAGCAAATACACATATATGTATATACACACATTTTACATCGATGTATTGTAGGAGAAATACACATTTCACATTGATGTATTGTAGGAGGAATACACAGATACATGTATATACACACACATTTAACATCGATGTATTGTAGGAGGAATACACATTTCACATTGATGTATTGTAGGAGGAATATACAGATACATGTATACAATAAACACTATACATGGATGTATTGTAGGAGGGAATAAATACATGACCACGCAGGAAAGGATTAAGTGCGAGGAGAAGGTGTTGTATCTAACTGATAACTGACTAATTGGAGGAAATGAACTGTTAAGAGAGCTGTACCCTTCAATTTGCAGGTAACTTTAAACCAAAGGTGAAACATGGAGAAATTGTTCCAAATTACAGGTTAAACGGTTTTGAAATATGATATCTGTATTTAAAAAGAGAAAAAACATTTTTTTTCGCTGTGGTTGCTTTTCATCTATCGGAGAGAAAATAACAGGGGAAAGACAGGCATATTTTTTAAACATATATTACCCCGGCTGTACGAAAACTGGCCATCAGAGAATTTTTTAAAATCAAACCGATTATATATTTCGGATTGTATAATTACGCAGTCTAGTTGTGGTCATACCTATAGTTCTACAACTTCTTGGATGCTTTAACCCTTTCCCTCATACGACAATTCTGCAGCAGACGACTATGAACATTTGTTTGTCAAAACATAGAAAATCTCCATAATTGAATTAATAACCTATGACAAAAAGTGGAAAACATTGTGGCGAAAGGAGAAATTGCACGTTTTGTGCAATTTCTTCTTTTGTCACATTGTTTTCAAAAAGCCGTCTGCTGCAGAGGCGTCAGAAAGCGTCTATATTATGGAAAGGGTTAATTAAAGACCCGAAAACAATCATATTGTATTCGTCTCACGCTAATGACACTAAAAGATGATTGACATTGGCATACCGCTCTATATAGTAAACACACACTTTGTATCGGATACAAACATATAATTAGAGAATTCCTAGATGTCCGTCACGGGTTATGCTAGTTGACATTTTGACCGAGTTTCTTTGATTTAAAAACAAAAATCCCTAAACAACAACTGCTCGGTTTCAAATTACAATCACACGTATTCAAAATGGTATCTTTAATGTATGAAGGATAAGCAATAGGACAGTGAAAACATAATTCCGATTTTTATAAATATAAAATAGTGTTACACTAAAAACTACGATGGAGTATGTACTAGATTGATAATACAGTGAGGATTCTTTATACCTTAAACGACTTAAAACACTGCAACAGCAGTATTTTATTTGCTTTCTAATGATTGGAATTGTTTCTTACACTATCCTGTATTAATTCTTTCTTTAAAAAATGTTTACAGTGGCTGTAAATTGTGTTACCTATGTAAAAAAAAATGTATGACAAAAAATTAAACGGGCTGTCAAGTGACAGTTGGAAAAAACAAACACCAAAAAAAACAAAAAACGATGGAGTTTCGTTACACTCGGCGTCTTTCAGGTTCTAACAATAGGCATGTTATAGAGGAAACGAGGCTTGGTGAATTAAGCAATTGATTTGATTGTTTGATGTTATACGCCACATTCAACAGTTTTTCAGTTATTTCACGGCGTTTCCTTTTAAATTACCAGTACAACTGGTCCATTTATTATGAAACAAGCCAGTCAGTCGTAATTCTAACCCCGCAACCCTGAGCGCCAAGGAGGGCAGCCATTACTACCATTTTTAAAGCCTTTAATATGACCAACCCGGAGATCGAAACCCACGACCTCTCGCACCGAGGCGGACGATCTACCACTGTACACCTACGAAGTAAGCAAACTTGAAGAATGATTATACGAGATTTCAGTTTCGCTTGTTTTCAATCCAACGACATTATACTCTAGTTGTATTTTATACTCTCTTTTTTTCAGACTTCTTGCCTAATTTAAAGACTTTGTTGTCTTTCCATTACATTTATGTTATTGTAAGAAGTATCATGTACTTATTACTTAATAAATGAATTGAAAGAAATTGAATATAATCTAGTTCTATCCTTACGCAAGTTACCTAACTTTTCCGAATTAAACGCAGGGAGATTCTGTGGGTAAGAAATTATTGGACGATATTTTAAGCCGGGTTAATGTATTTGACAAACCTAAATTATGTATTTTTGATTTGCGGTATAACCCAACAACTAGAGTATGGTCTATTCCTACATGGTGTAGTGTGATCTAGGTGCAAGCACAATTCGTGGATAATGTTTGCATAAAACAATGTTATCCAATAACAAAATATTCTATTTATTTTTAAATTTCCCAGTTTGTTAGTATTGGTTTAATTAGATTTAAATAAATTACACAAATCCGTACCATTATTCATTTCGTCTAAGTACGTACAGTGTTTATGCTTTGATATGCTGATTTTTTAATTTGTTTCATATTTGTGTGCACTCATTCTTGTTTTTTAAATGTGTCTGCATATATGTTTGCCATATTATTATGAAGTGCGTAATAAGTTTATACATAGATACAACAAACAATTATTGACACGTTTTTATTCGATTTTCCACATGCATATTATTGTTTGTATAGATAGAATATCAACACATTAGTGCCATGTGCTCACAGAGAGTAGACATAACTTTAACCCTTTCCCTCATATAGACGCTTTCTGACGCCTCTGCAGCAGACGGCCTTTTGAAAACATAGTGACAAAAGAAGAAATTGCACAAAACGTGCAATTTCTCCTTTTGCCACAATGTTTTCCACTTTTTGTCATAGGTTATCCATTCAATTATGGAGATTTTCTATGTTTTGACAAAATACGTTCAAAGTCGTCTGCTGCAGAATTGTCGTATGAGGGAAAAGGGTTAAGACTTTTCCGCAGACGGACGTTTCCTGAAACCTTTGCAGCAGACAATTTTTTTAAAACAAAACTTGTGTCAAACAGTGTTATTACTCATCATGAGCAATTTCTCCTTGAGCCACATTTGTTCAACTCTTATCAAAAAATATTCTTTCACATAAAGAAATCTTTTTAATTGTAGTCTATTTACTTTCAAAGTCATCTGCTGCATTATGAGCAATTTCATCGTGTCCACATTTGTTCAACTCTTATCAATAAATATACTTTCACATAAAGTGATTTTTTCTAATTTTCGCCTAGATACTTTCAAAGTCGTCTGATGCAGATTTGTTGTATGTGGGAAAAGGGTTTTTAAGAAAGTGGTAACACAAAGTACAGCCCGATCGTAATCCGCATGTTCAAGACATTCAAAGGGGGATCAGCGGTACGGGGGTAATTAATTGTCGTTCTCTTTTAACTATACACACAATACGGATCTACTTTCTCACCCAAACCTCGGGGTTCAGGAAAAAGGTACCGATTGTTCGTCTTTAGGATAGGGGTCACATAACAGATGTAGATTTCTAAAGAAATGTTTGATTTAGTAAAAACTGACATATCCCGAATGAAAAGATCTCGTAAATCCGCGGAAAATTCGAGAGAGCAAAAAAGGAAGAATGAAAAATACCGCGAAATTATAATCAAAATTTGATTTCATTTCTTTTTAAACCCATTCATTTATGAAATCAGATTTCATACGTCTGATGCGAAAAATATCTCCGTTGTGGCCGCCATTATTTTCGTGTTATCTCGCGTGAATTCTCTTTCTCCGGAAGCTAATCACTCGGAGCCCTCTGAACAAACGTTTTCTTCCGGTATTGCGAATTTGGTGTATACTTGTTGTTTTCGAGCTGCATTCTTTTCTGGGGTTACTGTCATGTTAGTGATCGGTGAAGGGGACGGGGGTCTAAACGGGGCACGCTCAATATTGTACCAGTCATTGGGATCAAAACACCTAGAGTTGAGTTGTAAAGGGAATTAAACACAACTTCAGGAAATGCCAACTTTTTTGGCGGAAATTAACCGTTTCGGAAGCGAATATTTTTTTATTTTTTTTTCTACCTTTTACTGCGAAAAGATTCTGAATATCAAAGGAATATTAACATGTGTCTAAATGAGAAAATCTGGTTTAGCTTTATGATGGGAAAAAAATGAATATACTGCTTAGGTTCATATCTATCGAAACTCCTTTTTCGCTATTGTTTTAATTATTTCACATTGTGCCTTTAATTAAAAAATTCTGCATTAAACCTCGAATGAGCAACGTTTTGTTCCTTACACAGAAAACCAGAACAGCCTTTATGAAAGTATGTTGTTTCCACATACAGACGCTTGTTGATGCCTCTGCAGCAGACGACTTTTGAAAACATTGTGACAAAAGAAGAAATTGCTCATGGTGAGCAATTTCTTCTTTTGTACAATGTTTTCAATGTTATTAAATAATTGTTATTTCATTACTCACCAGTAGAGCTTTTTCACATTTTTTACAAAATGTTGCAGAGAAAGGATTAAACGAAAGTTTATATCAACATGCAATGCTGTAACGATCAATTTACGAAAATTATATCACGCGCGTCACTATCGACAAAGCACTGACACATGATTTCAACTTTATCTTTCATTGAACGAGTATTCTCGTTATTTATGTTTCAAGATCACATTTTTATTATTTCATCATTTACAGTTGTTAATGAATTTTAATAAGCGCCCAAAATGACCTTAGATGTTGACGGGCCTTTAAATCCCATTCATTCATTTATTCATTGAATGAGAGTGTCTATGTTTTAGGCGTCTGCTGTAGATTTGTTGTATGTTGAAAACGTTAACTTGCCAAAGGCAATATTGTTGTTTTTGCAAACAATACTGATTCAGGTGAGTCAGCTCGTAACGAGCTGTCTCACCTGAAATCAGCATTGTTTGCCTTTTAGTTAACAGAACAGTCCAAACTTTCATCACATGAGAAATGGAGGCGCCCGATTTTTGAACATGGAAGAGTCTATTTTAAACAATTCGGCGCTGAAAGGGTTACATTGTTGCCATCTAAGACACGTTAGATATTAACACACACACACATATATATATTAATCTAGACATAAGGAATACAACAAAGCACTATAAAAACTGTAACTACTTGCAAAAGTAATTTTCTAAAAACGCAGACGACAACGTAACAACAAGGTCAGACCTATTCGTTGTTCGCGGTTTTGGAACAGCCGAAAAAAGAAAAAGGGCACACTTCACAGTTTTAATAAAATCGATTTCCCGAACGTCAACTATACTATGATACACGTTCGGTTAAAATGGAATCTTAAAGCGCAATCATTTCGCTTTCTTACGCCTCTGCAGCAGACGGCTTTTTAAAAACATAGTGACAAAAGAAGAAATTGCTCAAAACGAGCAATTTTCTCCTTTTGCCACAAATGTTTTCTACTTTTAAGTCATAGGTTATCCATTCAATTAAAGAGATTTTCTATTTTCTTTACAAAATATGTTCAAATACGTCTGCTGCAGAATTATTGTATGAGGGAAAGAGTTAACCAAAATTTTGAAAAAAAAACCCCGTGGTACATTAAGGAACCGCTCGTGATTAGCAATTTCTCATTTTGTCAGCAATGCTTTCAACTCTATTCAATTATTAATTCATTACAATTTCAACCTTCATTTAGAAATACTATTTCGTCTAGATGTTTTCAAAGTCGTCTGCTGCAGATTTGTTGTATGAGGGAAAGGGTTAACCAAAATTTTGAAAAACACACCGTGGTACATTAAAGGAACTGCTCATGATGAGCAATTTCTCCTTTTGTCACAATGCTTTCAACTCTATTCAATTGTTACACTTTTCAACCTTCATTTAGAAAGACTATTTTGCCTAGATGTTTATTAAAGTCGTCTGCTGCAGATTTGTTGTATGTGGGAAAGGGTTAAACAACATTTTGAAAACACCGTGGTACATTAAAGAACTGCTCATGATGAGCAATTTCTCCTTTTTTTCTCACAATGCTTTCAACTCTATTCAAAATTGTTACACTTTTCAACCTTCATTTCGAAAGACTATTTTGCCTAGATGTTTATTAACCCTTTCCCTCATACGACAATTCTGTAGCAGACGACTTTGAACGTATTTTGTCAAAACATAGAAAATCTCCATAATTTAATGGATAACCTATGACAAAAAGTGGAAAACATTGTGGCAAGAGGAGAAATTGCACGTTTTGTGCAATTTCTTCTTTTGTCACTATGTTTTCAAAACGCCGTCTGCTGCAGAGGCGTCAGAAAGCGTCTATACGAGGGAAAGGGTTAAAGTCGTCTGCTGCAGATTTTGTTGTATGTAGGGAAAGGGGTTAATCGTTCGTCTGATATGTTTATGACGACCGGCGTATCTCGACCCTCTGTCACAACGTCAGTAGTCATCGCGGAGTTGTTTACTGAAAACTGATAACACACTTTCCTAGACCAGACGCATAATCGAATCCCGTGTGTTTAATCACCCTCCCCCCCCCCCCCCCCCCTCTCATATAGACGCTTTTTGACGCCTCTGCAGCAGACGGATTTTTGAAAACATAGTGACAAAAGAAGAAATTGCTCAAAACGAGCAATTTCTCCTTTTGCCACAATGTTTTCAACTTTAAGTCATAGGTTATCCACTCAATTATAGATATTTTCTATTTTTTGACAAAATATGTTCAAAGTCGTCTGCTGCAGAATTGTCGTATGAGGGAAAGGGTTAACCCCGCCCTCAAACCCATTTCAGTTATATCACGGAGAATTTTAAAACACAATATATAAGGGAACAACATTTGATAAAGGCTTATCACTCATATTGTTTTGGAGTGTCATTGGTTCAGAAAGACACGCGTATGTAGACATTCTGTCACAAATAGTCTTCGTAATTCGGTTTACGGAAACTGATACAATACTCTACTAGAAACCGCGTCAAAAACATTTCCACAACGCCCCCTTTTTCTATAGGCGCAGGGCTGACACACGATTTAAGAAAGCGATACTGTCAAATAGGGCCTACTTGTTTATCACAATCTCGGGTTGTGTTCGATTAAGCGTGATCAATTTGATTGAATAATAATGGGGATTCTAAAATCACACTACTAGTTCTACGAGTTCTACACAGCGAACAAAACTAATCACCAATAAATAATTGATTGATTGATGTTTAACGCCGTTTCAACAATTTTTCAGTCATATCACGGCGACCAGTCATGCGTTTCCTGGTTTTCCCACACCAGTATACCACACAACATACCTTCCAAGCAATCCAACAAATAATATGTGAATGTTATGTATTCTGTACAGAAATTGCTTCATTTGACGATCTAGTACATTACTGACAAGCTACAATACATATCCCTGATATACGCTTAAACCTTTTCCCACATACAAACACTTAATGAGGCCTTTGCAGCAGACGACTTTTGAAAAAGATGTGGCAAAAGTAGTAATTGTACACAATTTCTCTTTTATCATAATGTTTTCAACTTAATTCAAGCATAATACTCTAATTTATATAGAGCTGTTTCATATTTACACGTCTACATGTTTTCAAAGTCGTCTGCTGCATATCTGTGATATGTTGGAAAAAGTTAAAACCATAACGACACTGAAAACCAAGAAATACGTGAAGCCTTATCTTCGTCAACATTATATGGTTCTCGTTAACTCACGTATACACATTTCCAGACTCATACTTAACCCTTTCCCTCATACAGCAATTCTGCAGCAGATGACTTTGAACATATTTTGTCAAAAGATGGAAAATCTCTATAATTGAATGGATAACCTATGACAAAAAGTGGAAAACATTGTGGCAAATGGAGAAATTGCTCGTTTTGAGCAATTTCTTCTTTTGTCACTATGTTTTCAAAAAGCTGTCAGCTGCAGAGGCGTCAGAAAGCGTCTATATGAGGGAAAGGGTTAATAAGTTATCAAAAGTCAAGGAAATTGAGAAGTGAAGAAAACATTTCAGTAGTATAAGAAGTTAAAGGATCTATGAGTATATCCCTGATTTAGCATGAATACTTCACTCTGTATCTATCCTTTAGCAAATTATTTCGTTTGCAAACATGCAAATTGGGTGCAAAGGTCAGTCATTCACTCATTAATCAAACACAAATATAAAAATCTTTTATAAACCCTTTCCATATAGTTGACGTAGATGGAACACACTGCAACAAAAGAAGAATCTTTTTTATTAGGAACTATTCTGCTTTACTCGCAATATTTTCACCTCAATCACCATGAACATTTCCCAGATGTGTTATCAAAATGCTGTATAGGTCTATTTTAATTTAATATCGTATTAGGTAAAACGTTGTAAAAAATAGGAATAACACCCCCCCCCCCCCCCCCCCACACACACACACAAATAAACACCTTAAATCGCTTATCTAGCGTCCATGGAGCTGTTTTGTTTGTAAATAGGAAACATACATATTTCTTGGGGGGGGGGGGGGGGGGGGGGGGCGGGAAATGCAGACGGGATAAACATATCTGGAAAATATTGTCCATACCATTGAAGGCATTTGCAATGCAAAATCATATCAATTTTATTACCATTATTATAATTATTATTATTATTATCATTAGTATCTGTTCACCATAGAATACCCATTCAGTGTTTTATAGGGGAACAAGAAATGCCAAATTAAAAATGCATTCTCGCTGCCAGCAATGCCGGTATGCGTAAACAAAGATCACGTGACCAACACGTGATGCCTAGAAACCACAATATCGAGCACGTGCCGAAAGTATCAACCTTTTAAAAGTAATAAATTCTTAACGGCGTGCGGCGATGGCCACTTCAAGACACTCAGCTGACCCTCTCAAATCGATGGCATTTGCCCTCGGTCACAAGACTGAATATTGACGCATTTCTCGTCTGGGTGACCGTTAAAGTCAAACAATATAACAGCAATTCCCTTTGCTTTGTCGAACTCCTGGAACATCTGTAAACGCATTGGATTGTACTATGGCAATTTTTTTTTAGAAAAAGTGCCAAGCCAATTACAATGATGTCCTTTTTTATTGTTTACTGTTCAGCGAGCATCATTTTTTCTGTTGTATGCAGGCATAAACATGTTTGTGGCTACACTCGTTCAGATTGACTCCTATATTTGAGATGAACTTTGGATGAATTTGGATTTCATGCCGTTCATATCCGTATTTCATAACGTCATTGTATCATATATAGCATGGACATTGAACACCACACCTAGGGTTAGCAAGTATTCCATGGCCAAGGGAATTCGACCATGATCGCTACGAAATGTTCCATGGCCAAGGACACTATGATCGATGGCCAAGAAAACTGCACCATGATCGCTATGAAATGTTCTATGGTCAATCAACCATGATTGCTAGAAAATGTTTCATGACCTAAGCCAGGGATAATGTAGTATTTTTTATGTTATTATTTTTCTTTCCCGTTTTAAAACATTCCTTCTGAGATTAAAACATAATATTATGTCATGATGTAATGTTTATTTGATCTTCATGAAAACAGACCATATCGCATTTAAATAAACATATACCTTGGTTGCTTGTTTCCTTATCTACATGTACTGTCTTTGTCAGAGAAATCTTCATGACAAAGTGATGATAAGCTCAAACCCAGATCTGCATCTACACTTGATCAAACTGACCTATAGTATGACTTCCAGAAGAGTTAGCTCCTTAACGAAATGATGAAATCAACTTCTTTCATACAATGATACTCATAAGCAGCATCAGAAAAAAAAAGACACCGTGTGTGGCGTCTCCGTATATGTATTACTTATTGATGTATGGGCGTGTGATAACTGTAGGGATTCACTTATAGTATTTTATACGCGCTATTTCGGAGGTACGCGGTGTTCCTGGTAAGACTGCGTCGATGCAGACATTCAGAAATGATTGTCTTAGACCATCGAAGGATACTGTCAGAACTAAGGGAATTTTTATGGACCCGTTTGGGACCAACCTATTCACTGTGTCCCGCACTCATATGGTCTTCTATGAAATTTTAAAAACCCTCATTAGCTATTTTTCTTCCTTTGTCAAGTTGACACTGCATGATGCCGACCCCTTTTTGCTCTCTTTGCTTCCTTGTGTTTGTTATAAAGGACTTTGATTTTGAATCAGATACTGTTAACCGTTTCTCGATACGGATGCATTTTTATTTTGTGTGTATACAGGGGACCAGATAAGGGGGAGTAAAATGTTCTTTCCCCACAATATCTCTCTCAATGAGACGATTCTTTTGAGTACCCACAACAAAGGGTTTCAGTGTCGATTAAGGATTTTAGTACAAGAAGAAATGCCCCATATCGAGAGATCTATATATTTTCAAGAATCAAACGGCTTTGGAAAGCATTAAATAAATACGTTGCTTTTTGTTTTATTTTAATGAGTCTACTTTTCCTAATATATCTAGAATTTCTTTATTTAAACTTTTCCTAATATATCTAGAATTTCTTTATTTAATTTTCATTCTTGAATTTCAGTTAATCCACAGTGATCATAATTCATGCTATATCATTAGACGAAATAGACCGATATAGTATATAATATACACTATCAGAACACATGATGTACATACACACACATGCTTATCTAGGTCATTTTAGTTTTTCGATAACATAATACATATTATACACTTGTCTTTATAAAGAAACAGAACATAACTTTATTCATGAATAATGACTTGAATACATATGTTTCATCGTCAAAATACAACAAATTTAAACATACATGAGTATGGACATAATGATACACAATTAAGGTAGATAAATGGGAAGTTATTAACACTCTCTGTTGATGAAAATGTAAATTGGCACTTATAATTAGAAAAATATTATTAATAGGATAAAACCTAAGCCAGGGATAATGTAGTATTTTTTATGTTATTATTTTTCTTTCCCGTTTTAAAACATTCCTTCTGAGATTAAAACATAATATTATGTCATGATGTAATGTTTATTTGATCTTCATGAAAACAGACCATATCGCATTTAAATAAACATATACCTTGGTTGCTTGTTTCCTTATCTACATGTACTGTCTTTGTCAGAGAAATCTTCATGACAAAGTGATGATAAGCTCAAACCCAGATCTGCATCTACACTTGATCAAACTGACCTATAGTATGACTTCCAGAAGAGTTAGCTCCTTAACGAAATGATGAAATCAACTTCTTTCATACAATGATACTCATAAGCAGCATCAGAAAAAAAAAGACACCGTGTGTGGCGTCTCCGTATATGTATTACTTATTGATGTATGGGCGTGTGATAACTGTAGGGATTCACTTATAGTATTTTATACGCGCTATTTCGGAGGTACGCGGTGTTCCTGGTAAGACTGCGTCGATGCAGACATTCAGAAATGATTGTCTTAGACCATCGAAGGATACTGTCAGAACTAAGGGAATTTTTATGGACCCGTTTGGGACCAACCTATTCACTGTGTCCCGCACTCATATGGTCTTCTATGAAATTTTAAAAACCCTCATTAGCTATTTTTCTTCCTTTGTCAAGTTGACACTGCATGATGCCGACCCCTTTTTGCTCTCTTTGCTTCCTTGTGTTTGTTATAAAGGACTTTGATTTTGAATCAGATACTGTTAACCGTTTCTCGATACGGATGCATTTTTATTTTGTGTGTATACAGGGGACCAGATAAGGGGGAGTAAAATGTTCTTTCCCCACAATATCTCTCTCAATGAGACGATTCTTTTGAGTACCCACAACAAAGGGTTTCAGTGTCGATTAAGGATTTTAGTACAAGAAGAAATGCCCCATATCGAGAGATCTATATATTTTCAAGAATCAAACGGCTTTGGAAAGCATTAAATAAATACGTTGCTTTTTGTTTTATTTTAATGAGTCTACTTTTCCTAATATATCTAGAATTTCTTTATTTAAACTTTTCCTAATATATCTAGAATTTCTTTATTTAATTTTCATTCTTGAATTTCAGTTAATCCACAGTGATCATAATTCATGCTATATCATTAGACGAAATAGACCGATATAGTATATAATATACACTATCAGAACACATGATGTACATACACACACATGCTTATCTAGGTCATTTTAGTTTTTCGATAACATAATACATATTATACACTTGTCTTTATAAAGAAACAGAACATAACTTTATTCATGAATAATGACTTGAATACATATGTTTCATCGTCAAAATACAACAAATTTAAACATACATGAGTATGGACATAATGATACACAATTAAGGTAGATAAATGGGAAGTTATTAACACTCTCTGTTGATGAAAATGTAAATTGGCACTTATAATTAGAAAAATATTATTAATAGGATAAAACACATATATACATATACAAAGATAGATAACATATTTACATGTATATAATAATACACATTTATATTTAGCTAAACTACATATATATAAGATAATGCCCAGATACATATATTTAGATAAATAATCTACAAATACAGAACTAGATTTAGCGGAAATAATGCTTAAAATGATAATGTATGTAATTTTCTTCTTATACATAAACATTGTTTAATTCATTTTTTATTTTTTCATGAGCTTTTATGTAGTTTATTCCAACAGAATGTAATATTTTATACAATTATAAATTGTGTGGGTACCACAAATGCGAGAATGTTGATATCATTTGACATCCATTTTCAATGATAATTATCACACTTTTATGGATTTTAAGTCTTTCTTTTTAGTTATTTCATTGGAATGCATGAATGGTACTAGAGATGTCAAATTAGGCGCTGTAGTGGAGCTAGAATATCGCCTTCCGCATAAAAAGTGATACCTGGGCAATGCACGTGCCCCACCGGCTATGACGAAGTAGCGTACTCCACGTATAAAGCCGTCTTTGATGACTCTTGAAACATTCTGATGAAGTTTGAATATTTACTCGTTCAGTCACCATGCATGATATAGCCTTTCAGCAATCGTGATTGCGCTGAGTGCAAGACAAGGACGTGATCCACCAGAAAAAAGTACAGCGCCATTTTCAACCCTTTCCTAATTCTTTTTTTTCCCGGCGACTAGATTTCGGATTACCATTCCTACCAATATTTACATGTTTATTTTTAAATGGTCATCTCAAGCCAAAAACTTTAAATGAAAACTGGCTTCTTTCCGTCATAAACATTTGACAACTAATTGAAGATGCCAACTGGATTCTTCTCAGTCTTAAGTGTTTGGCTCAATCGTAGACATTGTATTTAACTCTTTCAGCGCCGAATTGTTTAAAATAGACTCTTCCATGTTCAAAATCGGGCGTCTCCATTTCTCATGTTATAAAAGTTTGGACTGTTCTGTTAACGAAAAGGAAAACAATGCTGATTTCAGGTGAGACAGCTCGTTACGAGCTGACTCACCTGAATCTGTATTGTTTGCAAAAACAACAATATTGCCTTTGGCGCTGAAAATGTTAAATAAACTACAATGCATCACAGTTATGTTGATGCCAATCTGTGTACGTTTGACTCGTGTGGAATATGGGAAATCAATGCATCAAATGGACTGATAACAACACTTTCTAGAATTTTACAACGTTGTCAACCAATTGTTCAATTATATATCGGCGACAGTTCACTTATATCACGAACACTGGGTTAACGAACCAGTAGTATGCTAGATAATGGGCCTTATTCAAGGGCATTCTATCATGACCACCGCGATTGGGGATCGAACACTGGACACCCGGTTTCAAATCCTCGACTCAAACCACTCGGCCACTGAAAACAACAGTATACATGTGACGTTTGGATGGCGCAATATATAAAATGTACCGTTTTCGTATTGAAGTACATGTGGGAAAATGGAGCTAAACAGAACATATGATGAAGGCAGTTGTTAAAATAGTCGGTGAAAACGATATTAAACAAAGACAACTTAGCTTGTAGACATCTACTGAAAATATGGGCAAGATTTGTAATTTAATTATCAAGAACACATTTATCTTTTAAAAATGAATCATAAAGCAAAGAATTGCCACACGTCTAAGTTAATATATTCCAAATTTAATTGAGACGGATTACGTTTGTACATTCATTTTGTGGTAAATTCGTCTTTGAACAACCTATACCTGCTGTCAATGGTTTTGATTTTTCGGTGTGCAACCGAAACAAATGACTTTAAAGGGACTTTTATTTTTCGCTGATAAGACAACTAGCGATGACCATGACAATCCAAATACAATATAAATTAGACCATGCCCTTGTAAATTTAATCCAGGGCACTCCGGTATCGTCAATATCGACTTGTTATCACATGCTCTCCTCAAACATAACCTCTATTCCGATCATTTATTTTGACGCATCGTCCGACATAAATTGGAGCTAGTTTGCGTAACGTCAAAAACGACGTTTTCTAAGACGTTTGACAATGGGAAGTAACGTCAAGTACGTTACAAATTATTATCTGGCGATTGAACTATAGAACAACACACCATTAATACGGATTCGTTGATCATACTGAAATAATTAGTTACCATAAACACATATTCACGTTACAGACGTTCTTGAATATGCGAAAAGAAATGTCTGGGTCACCGCTTATGATTCCTTTTTTGCCATCGCATGTTTCAAAACCAAGCACAGTTGTTAATACAGCAATTGATTGAGAGTGATCAATTTGAGTTTAAACGCCGTTTTCAGCTAAATTTCAGTACTATCACTGTGGCCAAGAGAATAGTATTGTAATGTATGCAATAGAAATCGTAATACCCTTAGGTATTAAGAGAATAACATTATGCCGTCCCGAGCTTGGTTTATCATAAGTGTATATAAAGTGTTTAAGAATTCATATTTATTCAAGAATAATTTGAATTCGACATGTTTTCAGAACTATTGAACAATTGCGATGATTACATGTAAACAATCTCCAATTACATGTAAACAAGCTCCAATTACGTGTAAACAAGAACAAGCTCCAATTACATGTAAACAAGCTCCAATTACGTGTAAACAAGCTCCAATTACGTGTAAACAAGAACAAGCTCCAATTACATGTAAACAAGCTCCAATTACATGTAAACAAGCTCCAATTACGTGTAAACAAGAACAAGCTCCAATTACATGTAAACAAGCTCCAATTACGTGTAAACAAGCTCCAATTACATGTAAACAAGCTCCAATTACATGTAAACAAGAACAAGCTCCAATTACATGTAAACAAGCTCCAATTACATGTAAACAAGAACAAGCTCCAATTACATGTAAACAAGAACAAGCTCCAATTACATGTAAACAAGCTCCAATTACATGTAAACAAGCTCCAATTACATGTAAACAAGAACAAGCTCCAATTACATGTAAACAAGAACAAGCTCCAATTACATGTAAACAAGAACAAGCTCCAATTACATGTAAACAAGCTCCAATTACATGTAAACAAGAACAAGCTCCAATTACATGTAAACAAGAACAAGCTCCAATTACATGTAAACAAGAACAAGCTCCAATTACGTGTAAACAAGAACAAGCTCCAATTACATACAAACAAGAACACGCTCCAATTACATGTAAACAAGAACAAGCTCCAATTACATGTAAACAAGCTCCAATTACATGTAAACAAGAACAAGCTCCAATTACGTGTAAACAAGAACAAGCTCCAATTACATGTAAACAAGAACAAGCTCCAATTACATGTAAACAAGAACAAGCTCCAATTACATGTTATCAACACAATAACGTATACACCGTGCACACTTACGAAACAAACGCAGGCAAAAACGTTTTAAGTGTGGATTTGTTTGGATGAGGCATCACAATAGATATACTTTATTCATTCTGTCCTAAGATTTAACCGAACAATCGTTTGTCAATTTCGGTAAACATTTCAACGCCTAAATATTGCAGCTAAACGATGACATACGAGGTTATTTATAGGCGTGGATTGCCCGGATGTTCGATGTTTCTAGACGACATTCGAGTGGTTTCTGATAACGGTGTCACGGCAATACTAATCAATTGCGTCCTTGTCTTTCGATGGGAAATCAAACCGTCGCTTCTTTTGGAATCAAACAGAATTCAATATACGATGGGTTTGTTTTGTGGGCAATAGATAACACAGTTCCGTAGGTGTTTATGTGTAATTGTTGTCAAAAGAATAAAAAAAAAACTCTTTAAATAAAAGTAATGGTATCCCATTACATTCAGGATGCAAGTTGTTTACAATCCAGACAATATACTTGATTTATTGATTGCTTGTTTGTTTGGCGTTTTACGACGCTTTCAATAATTGTTCAGTTATATCACGGCGTTTTCGAGGTTAGTTATTATCACTACTGGTCCTTTTAATTGGCGCCAAGTACATTGTAGATCCAGATTAGATAACATGGATCTGGATCTACAGTTTGTTTTCTCTGAGCGCCACTCATACACAATATAGTTTTTGTTCTGAATCACTTGACCCCCTTACAACTGGTGATTTCAGTTGATATCGAACCTTTTGATATACTGTACGTTGATACATGTAAAAGGTCATGTCTAACGACCAAAAAAAACCCGAACAAGTTTGAACAGTAATCTCGCGTTATATAATGTACGCGTTTGTCATCAATATATTGCACATTGATTTTTAGAACCGTTCACCTTTCAGGCCACACAACTGCTGCTTTAATAGGCTACTCTTAATAAATTAGTGGATAAAATATATTTTCCGATTAGCCTACCTGATAATTATCTAATTTTCATATCCATTATCGTCTGCTCTGTATTAACAATGTCCGAAGAGAAGGTCATCCTCGGTACCCAGGCTATTCATAAACTATATGATACCCTGGGCAAATTGGCTAGCGAAACTTCGTAAAGCATGCACCATGTTTTCCTCCGTAACTACATTGTAATGTTCGTATCGCATGAGGTTTGTTTCATGCGACCAATCAAGCAGCTGCTTTTCACATCATAAATTGTTCATGAGTACGAGATTTTAACAGCCAATTTGCCCAGGGTATCATATATGTTATGAATAGCCTGGGCACCTACTTGGAAAGCCTTATGTTGACACATATATGCAGACAATGTGGGAAAGGTAGCAATTTCTCCATTTGAGTAGTATATCATTCCCTTTACCCACTGTATTTTCAAAAGCCGTCTGCTCCGATATACAGTAATACCGTATGTAACAAGGAAATGTATAAACAAAATCATAAACACCTATAAAACACTTACCGGCTGAATATGAATTATCGTAAAGGCTTTCCTGGAAGGATTGGTTTGCGTTGGCGTGGATATAACTTTGATCCATGCAACTATCGGCGGGCCACGAAGGCCCTAACTCGGCGGAAGTCGGTAGATACAGCTTGAACACACACGAACTCCCTGGTAAATTACAAGTTATGACGTCTCCTGATTACGTCAAAAGCGTTTTGAGTATTACAGCACTTGCATAGGTTGTGTATATATGTAAATCACGTTCATAGGCTTTGACTATTTAAATCACTTTTATAGGTTTTGTAAACCACTTTATAGTTTTGTAGGGTTTTAATATGTAAACCACTGTCACAGGCTTTGTATATGTAAACCACTTGCATACGTTTTGTATATGTAAACCACTTTAATAGGTTTTGTATAATTAAATCACTCACATAGGCTTTGTAAATTTAAATCACTTGCAAAAGCTTTGTATATTTAAATCACATTCACTCTGATGAAGTCACGCATCTTACACAATAATCAACACTCAGAATATATAAATGTTTATATGTAAATGGTGTAAGTTCTTGTATTGTTTCACACGACGTCACCCAAACAAATTTAGATATTTCGGTTTTTGTTTCACATTGATGTTTACTTATTTGTTTCTGGTGATTATATTCAATCCACGTCACACAGCACCGTGCAAAACTTGTCCGTAATTGTTAAACAGGTTCAAATGCCGTTTGTTCTGTCAGTGGAGAGACTCAAGCCAAATGTCTAGCTACACGTCGATGCTGCAATAAGAACAAAAAAATATAAGATAATGAATTGATATAAAGGTAAATATTGAAATGCTTCTAGTAAATCGCATGAACACCCTAGTTGGACACTTTAATGAGTTCGAATCCCCACGCAGCAATTTATTATATCCTACGATTGACAAAAGGCATTGCGACAAGTGTCATTCGTCTACCACCAAATTATTAAGTATTTGTATATGTAGGAGGGAAGGTAGCCAGCTTCACAAGTAGCATGTTTTATGAGGACCTGCCGCGAGAAATTGCTTTATTGGGTTTCTACACCGTTTTCATCATTATTTCAGTTATATCATGACGTCAGTTCACTGGATAACCAAACCAGTACTAGGCTGGGAAATGTGCCTTGCCAAAAGGCACTCCACCATGACTGCCGCGGCTGGAGATCGTACCTGTGACCCCCAGTTCCAAATCCCCGACACTAACCACTTAGCCACGGCGGATTCCTTACTATACTGGTTAGAGAAGCCAGGAATAACATAGGACGTTCAATTGGAAGTGGAATTTATTGAAATAGTGTTGAAATGGTGCTTTACTACAAATAATCGATAAATAAATCAATATAAATATCAATCACACTATCTATTTGGAGTTTATGCTTGACTTGAATAAACTATTATAGCTGAAGAATTTGATTTACTTATATGTTGTCAAGATTTGCAAGAAGGCTTTTTGAAAAAAAAAGGTCTATGTCACAAATATTATCGGATATGTGTAGATGTTTAAGTTAATTGTCACAACAACAAAAATATACTATGTAACCGGTACTTGGTACTATGTTCTCACTTTAAAACATTAATGTATAATAGATGTTATAATATTATGTTTATATGTGTTTTAACCGGCATGTATTTTATGTTGTATGTAATATGTATGTGACAATGAGCTTGTACGCTTAATGTCAATTAAAATGTCTGTTCTGTAAACAAATAAATCTATTTTACTTGACTTTGGCCAAGATGACATGTTAATTAAAGCAATATACTATATACTACATAATCATAAAAGAACACTCGTTTATATTTACCAACACATGTCAATCAATAATTACGAATCGTTATAACAATGATGCTTATTCTTTTCATCCTGACCCAACTTATCTTTATATTTCCTTTTTTTCCTTCTCGAAATTTGTATAACCAATTAAAATATCTTCACATGAAATACCCTTCTTGATTGTACTATTCCTGTATTTTTTACCTTTGAATGTTTGTGTTCGCTTTTGTTTATTAGTTACTTATGTGTATTTTCTTTGTTTTCACTGTTCTGTCTTTACAATAATTATATTGTAAATGGCTAAAGGCGATGTAATTTGCCGATGTTAATAAAATGCCAATATATCTGAGCTGTTCCTCGTCGAGAAAACCAACATTATGAATTCTGCGTAATGTATCGATCTAGATCAGCCTGCGCAGTTCGTGCAGGCTGATCCGGGCCGACACATTCCGTCTCAGGGAGATGGAGGTATAGCTAAATGATTAATGAAACAGAAAATCCACTGAAGACGAAAAGTGTCTGTCTGGGTTAGTCTGCGCGGCATGCTTAGGCTGATCCGGGTCGATACTTTACGAAGAGTCCACAATTTTGGTTTTTGCGTGGAACGGCTCATATTTAAAAAAAATCATATATGCATCTCAATGTGACTCTGTGTACCTTTTCACTAAATCAAGCAACTGGTATTCCAAAGAAAGCAGGGACAATTCACGAGGCAATTGTATCTAGTGGCTGTTCCCGTCGCTGCAA